>JASDQU010354247.1:0-10123 GCA_032191745.1 Picea mariana
AAACCCTAATTTGTAGGTGCTGCAGCAGTGACGTTTTTCCTCTTGCAAATTGTGCTTCCTTCAGGTTGGCTCTGGTACCATGTTAATGTTTATGCCATTATTATAATTCTTTGCATTTCAATAGATAAGAGCATCATAAGAACAATATCACTGAGAAATAAACATTCACAAGAGACACAACATTTATCCTAGGAAACCCTCTAGGGGAAGAAAACCTAGCAAAAACTTCCTTATCATAAATAGCTTATACAATGTTCAAGAGATAACTAAAACCAATACAGATAGTCCTCCCTAAGAGATGTGCCACTCTTCTCCTTCTCTCCAACTGGTAATTGCATCTTGCCTCATAAGAGAATGAGCAAGTGAGTTGTGTGTTAGAAGTGAGGCGCTAGCCTCTTATTTATACAAGACTGGCACGTGTGAGAGGGTTTCACTCACAGGGCCAACCTCTCACTCTGGGTGGGTAAACCCATCTTTAATCAATTCTGGGTCTTCAATAATAACTGTTGGGGCCGACTTCTTATTCTTCCCTTTATAATTGTTTGATGACCAATCTGCAAAAGGGGATTTGGTCCTTATACAATTACCGACATGATTAATCCATAATGGGCATTAAACTTAATAATAAAATAACAATAATAATAAGAATGCTCTTCGCAGTTACGTTATTTCAACATTTGAGAAGTTGTTTATTATGATGAGTTGTTTTTTGATGTACATGCTTAGATGGATCTTTTAGTGACTTGATGTACTTATCATGATGCATTTGAATTGAGATCCTTGGAGGGCATATTCATTGTTTTTGCAGGACCTAGTTGGTGGATAGATTTGGAAGAACAAGCCTAGCTTGGGCTTCCTTGGGGCTTGAAACCTACAAGTTGGATACCATGGACCATGAACTAGACGAGAATACTAGCCTTTGGAGGCATGAGGCGATACCATGGAGGACCTAACCCAACCCTTCGCTAGCCCAATGATTTTCTCTTAAGGATAAAACGTCACACTTGAGGAGCTTGACGTCACCCTAGGGATACGGTTTGGAGTTGTGGTGTTGATTGACTTGACACTTGGCACAGTTTGATGGAAGAAGGAATGTCTTGAAGTAAGAAACCCTAGTGGATGAGAGGGAGGCCCTAGAATGCCCAACAACTTCCATCTTCTACTCTAACAACTTGTAAAAGATGTCAAAACATCACCTTAGAAGAGGGATGACGTCACTTTAGGGTTTCTTATGTGCATTTTAAAGGTTAAATTTGAATTTTATAATGTAAAGGGGAAAGGTAAGGGTCATTGACCCCTTACTTTGTGGTTTACCCTAAAATTAAGTGGACAAACACTTTTAGTAGAATTTGTACAAATAGAGATAACTTCTATTTCATTTTATCATAACTCTCCCTCTTGTGAGAGGATACTTGGCTTAAATTTGTGCCCTACTTGGGAAATTTTATCTATCTCTCTTGATACTATCTCTTTCTATGACAGGGATGATTTTAAGGATGGAAATTTATTTTAAAATGTAGAAACCTTGGCGAATCTTACTAATCCTTCATATGTCAACTATAAATGTTTGGCAATATTTTTGTAAAAATATTCAAATTTCTAAGTATTTTATATAGTTTTTATAAAATTTTGGCGATTTTTAAGATAAAATAATTTTATCCTATAGAATTTGGGCGAATCATTTTCAAAACAGCGAATCTCATTTTTGTAAAAACCATGGAAAATTAGCCCATGAGCGAAATTTGGCCCCTAAAATCATGCATGTTCTATGGTTTGGTTTGGCTATTGGACGAAGAAGTAAAGAAGTATCTTTCTTGGAGGGTATTTCTTGCTTTTATGGTGGATTTTCTTGGTTAAAAGGAGTTTATCTTGTTAAAGCTTAGACTAGGTAAGGAATCTCTCTTGTTATTACTTCTTTTCTTGGTTACAAGGTTAATTTGATCAAATTTTGGGGAGTATAAGGGCACACAACCCCACTAAGACCATCATAATTGTCCTGGAATAATTTGTTGCATAAGGGAATACTATGAGAAGTAAAAGGGTTTACACTCTCCTAAGTTTTTCTCTAGCTAGTTTTTCTTGCCTTGGTGAGTAAAGGGACTTACACCCCCAAGGAAGTAGCACAACTAGCTCTTTCATTTTAAAGAATCCATAACCCAATAGTTAAAGGAACTAATCTCTTGCATTGGAGAAATAAAATCATTGCATTGGGATACATAGAATTACGAGATATTGAAATTGTTTAAGTTGGAATCTTTTATGCATGTTAAAATCTTGTCAAGAACACTAGGATGTCTTATTTATTCAAGGATTTATTTCTGTTGTAATAACTTTAAGCTACAACCATTAGGGTTAAAACAAATCACTGGACACTTTAATTTGCTCATCTTCTAACCATCAAATTTTGCTAGAGAGTTGCCAAGTTAATCTACTAGTTATTGTGCTTCTTTTGGGTGGTTTACTTGCAAGTTTTGGTGGTTTTATTTTCTGCAGTAACACTTGTTTGCTACAGCCATAAGGTTGTAGAAATATATCTTCAATAATCACATCAAACAACCTTTAAATGTTGCTAAAGTCTTGTTCTATCATACTTGAGTTTCACTAGTAATTGCTAGTTAGTCTCTTGCATATTTACTTCGACTTTTAGTGACTTGTTTAACAACTATTCCATTTATTTAACTGTCTATTTATATCATTATATACTACTGCTAATTAGGAAAACAAGATTCACTTTCTTATCCATTGGATTATTGGGCTTGTATCTCGTCTTTTCTTGTGTCTCGGGCATGTATAATCATCTTCTGCAGGTACTCGATCCCTTCGAAGCCATTGATCACCTCTGAAATTATTTTCCAAGCCATCTTCCACTTATTAACTTGAACTATAGGGAAATAACCTCCATAGTCTCACTTTCCATCTAATTTCCCCCTAGGGTCACCCAACATTGCCCCCTTGTGTTGGATTCTTCCTTCACTAAAGCGAGGGGAGGGTTTATTTGAGGTGACAGTGGGTAAACTTTCCCACTGTTATTGCCAACTTGTGGATTGGGTTGCGATTTTCCAACCTATAGTTTGCATGATGACATTTTGGCATTGTTTCCAGGGAGGATTTTGAATCCTCTTTTGTGGCCTAACGACACTTTGAAAAGATTCCTTCCCAAAGAATTTACCCCTAGATTGCCTGGTGACTCCACTTGGAGGATGTTCCCCTTCCTCCCTTGATGATATATTCTTGAGTCTCAACTGGCGACTCCACCTTTCCTTGTTTTCCCCTTTCCATCCATTGATGAGCCTTAATATCATCTGGTGAATCCATTAAGGTGTCTTTTCAGTCAATGGAATTATGGCACAATGGGATGAAACCTTGTCTAGAACTTGTCATGCCTCGAGGAGGTAACTTTTACAAATGGAAATGGAAAACGATGTTGATGAAGTTGTTGAGGAACTGATGAATCTTGTAAAAGAGTTATTTCAAAAATCCATCAAAGAACTAGCCCTTGAGGATAAACAAAAACTTGAAGGACAGATGCATGAACAAAGTTACCAAGAAGACTCCGGTGAAGTTTCTCATGTTGAATATCTAATCAATACATTTGATGAAGATAAAGTGCTTATATCCACCCTTCCATTTGATGAAAACATCTAGGTCTCTGTTCCTCCTGCAAATCAGGAAGAGAACATGATGAGTTGTGACCCTTTTGAATATCTTTATGATACTTTATTCCATGAATTTGGAAGTGAATAAGTATTAGATGATCCCTTGGATGCGACAGATCCTTTTGGAAAAATGAAAACAAAGCGCTCTGTATTAAGGATAAAGCCCCTTATGATGAAGAGGTAATGGAGGCGCATGCCCATGAAGAGAAAGAGAAATTATGATGAGGTACAACATTTTGAGAAACCTTTTCTTTTGTCCTGCTTGATGAAGGTGAGGATATCTAGCCTTGCTTTCCTCTTACACATGAAGTTGAAGAAGAAACTTATCACAATAATGAAGAATCTGAAGATCCAACTGAAGATGCCCTGGCCTCTATTATTCCTCCAAATGAAGAAAAAGAGATGGTCATTTTCAGTTGTAATGATAGTCTTATGGTTGATGAGCATACAGACACGTCCGTACAGACTAGGATACACACATGAGATTTTGGTCATTTCATTTTTTATAGAGACCCCATTTACGACATTGAGGATAGTTCTCAAGAAGAGGGGGTCGATTTGTCATCTCTAGATGAATTTTCTTCATGCATATATGATTCATATGTTTGGAAGCCTGATGATGATATGGTTACAAATTTGTTCCATCCATTCGAGGATGACCTGTCACAGCATTTTCAGGGTGATTTTCAATCATCCATTGGGATTTGTGATGCATATCCTTTTGGGCATGTAGACTTATTCTATGAGGACTTTCAACCACATTCATCCTCAATTTTAGATGAAAACCAAGACATATCCATTCCCGAGCAATCAAAGGCTCACTCTACAAAGAAAAAATATTTTCATCTTGTGGATTCTTACAAGGATTCACAGTTGAAGAGGAAACATTTTTCTTTCTGAAGACTTGATCTTGTCCCTTACCTCATTTCTTCTTCTCAGGGAAATCATTGGGTCTTCTTGGGATATTTCATATCTTCTCAGTCTTCAGGAAGCACTGATCATGCTAACAGGGAGGAAGATGAGCCATCATCTACATATGGTATCCCCCTTCACAAATGGATTGATCGAGCTTGTGGCTATCCTTTCAAGTAGGATTTCCAGGATGATCAAAATTGTGGCTACTCTTTTCAACAATATTTCCTCCCTCCTAGACATCTCCATGAGTTTCATTTAATGATTTATTATATGTATATTTATGCTCATGATTATTATGTGCTCAACTTATCCTTGTTGTATTGCATGATTAAACATAGGGGGAGATACCGTAATGAAATAATGAATAGATGGTTGTACTAGTTGTATGACTACACCTAACATCACCTATCACCTGATCTTCAGGGCCCTAAGGCCCCAGTTAAGTAGGTAGGTCATCTTGATTTCTGGCATTTTCATATTGATTGCTCATGATAGTTTAGTTTCATTTCTTCTTTGAATTTGATTTTTCCCTACTTGCGTTATTGATTTACATGTTTCTCTTTTCATAATATTACATGTTTAGTTTATAAATTTTTGAAAAAATGCAATTTTTTTTTTCTAGATTAGTTGTTATAATGAGATTTGATGTATATGGATAAGGGATGATATAACCACCCTAGATTTTATAGTTTTTTGTTTTAGAATAAGCACAATTCCACCAGTAGATGTTGCGGTTATCATGCACTTTATGGTGAGTACATGTTCCCAAGTAGGAGCCAAATGTTATATAGAGTTCCTAGGGATAACTAAGGAGATGATGTATTGAGGCCGTGAGATTGCAGACATGGAGTACCGAGAGACATATTCACCAACATTGTCCACTTCCACAGACAGATACCCACCTCGCCACATCAGTTCTAGGTTTTTCATGAGGATATCCACCACATCAACTTTCTTTTGAAAGACATTGGGTCTTGCTCCATGAGGTACAAGCCAGGTATTATGGTGAGTGTCATTTCAATATTTGAGGCATTTGAGTTTGTTTCATTTTAAAATTCTTTTGATTATGTAACTTTTTTTTACACCTTCCTAGGTTTTTCCCTAGCTAGTTTTGTTTTCCTTGGGGAGTAAAAATGATTACACCCCCAAGAAAGTACTACTTAAAATGAATTACAAACCAGTGAAAGGGATACATATAATTACGATATATTTAAATTATTTAAGTTGAAATCTTTTCTGCATGCTAAAAAACTACAAGGAAAATACCCTCTAGAGGAGGTTTTTGCGAAAGCCCCTATAAAAATAGCCCAAAAATCCATTTATAGAGGAGGAAACTAGCAAAGGCGAGTGGGTGGAGGTTTTAGCGGATGTTTTTTTATGGTTCTTTTATAAATACATAACGCACAGGTAAATTTTCTAGTACAGACGCACCGGTGCTCTAAAAAATGGCGCATCATGGTAGGGTTATTTTAAAAAATATATATACTCTGGTGTGCTACTTGAATACCGATGCACCGATGCACATTATTTCTCTAAAAAATGGTGCACTGTGGTAGGTTTATTTAAAAAAATATATACTATGGTGTGCTACTTAAATACTGATGCATTGGTGCGTCTAATAAGCAAGCACAATGTAATAAGGTTAAATAAAAAAAAACATTACCGGCTGTAAAATTCATTTTTACCCTTTTCAGTGTTGTAGAGATCTCAAGCACCGGTGCAACTTTTGTCTCTCTAAAGTGTCTTGTTGTCGGTGCTTCCCTTTCTTACCTTCCTTCCATCCATTTCTCAGTGTGTGGCTTTTGAATTTTTCCAAACGGTGGGAAAATTTGGTTTTTTGGACTACGTGGCAACCATGCTTCCTCGACGAGGAAATGTCCAGGTAATGTCTTTATTTCTTTATAACTTAAACTTTTAGCGGATTAAAATTCAAAATTTCGTTAAATTTCTATTGTTTAATATATATATATATGCACGATGTGTTCGAGTTGTTCGTCTCCTACCACGGACAATGCACCTTGAAAATTTATAGGGTGCACCAAAGCACTATACCTAATTTTTTTCGATGGTGCATTTGTAAACTCTAAAGCACCGATGCGTTGGATAAAATTTAATGCACCGGTGCGTAATTTTACCGACGCACTTCCTAAAATAATATAACTTATTTTTCACAGTGCACCGAAATAACATTAACGCATCAGGGTGTTACGTTAAACAATGCACTGCATAATTAGATGTATTATTTTATGCGGTGCATTGGTAAATTTACACACTAGTGCATTAATGATTACCCAACACATCACTGTAAAAAATTAGAGCCTAAATGCCAAAGTACCATAATCATCATTTTTTAAAAAACTATTTGTGTGGTGCGTCACCTTTCCTATAACGCACCGGTGCATGTTGGGAAAGGCTACGCACCGCAGTAACACATTATTTAAAAATGGTTTTATGATGCTTTATAATTTTAATTTTTTATTATTTTAGGCGGTGTGTCTGTTAACCTTAACACACCGATATGGTAAGGTTATACAACGCATCGCATAAAATAATATAAAAAAAATTATACGGTGAGTTATGTTACATGTGCATACAGTAGATGGTGCTCAAAAGTAATATACACACCGTGGGCCATGCTTGACTGTTTTTTGGGTGCACCCGTGATTAAATTTACTTTTTTTTTTAAGTAAGTTATTATTTTTTTTTTTTATGTTTTATGTATGAGGTTGATGTATTTTATATGTTAATCATGCATAGATGTTATAGGAGAGAGAAACAACAACAACAAGAGTAGAGGGTTGACATATACAATGTTGTAGAGGATTGGGAGGCGAGGGAGAGGGAGCGATATTTATACCCTTTCCCTATTACTGCAGCGACTCAAGTCCTCTTGAGGAATATAGGACTCCTTAAGTACTATGAGGAGGCTACATCCCTGAAGGGTCACTCCGGGTTCTTGGTGCAGTTGATTCGTCAATGGGATGTCCATCGACAAGATTTTCATGTCTGTCCTGATTAGTGGTACCAACCCACTAAGGAGGATATATATTTTATCACTGGGCTATCCAAGAGAGACGAGGATTTTTCCCAGTTCACTGATGTCCCAATCAATGTTACAGTAGAGAGTCAACTCATGTACTCTCAGATATATATTGGGGTTGATGTACTTTCTCCAGCTAATTTTCAATTGTCTGGTGGATAGCTACGAATCACTTCTTTCAATGCAGAGGAGGTTAGGAGCCTTTACTGTTAGTGACGACCATTGCACACTTTACCAGTGATGGGAAATGCATTAGTTGCACTCTTTTGTATTATGTTGATTATTTGGTATAGAGACCACGATGTATTAGATGTTTTTCCATTTTTTTGCAAAAGTTTTGTATAGCTCTAGATAGATGTCGTGCTATGATACATGGGAGGGCAAACTTCCCTTTTTCTTCATAGTTGTTTTGTTTATTTTTTGAGAGGTTTCCAGAGACGAGGCCTACTTTTTTTCCGTTAGCCTTCTAGGCGGATGACTCAAGTGTGGATGCACATGAGGGGTGATATGATTCCCAAGAGGGGCCAACCAAAGTTTCCAACCATGATTTCCACTAACACACAAGGGATACTAGTCAGTGAGGCTGATCACATGTTCGTGATGGTTCCATGTCCTTACGCGGGGTTGGATTGGAGAGGATTTCTAAACATCATATTCACACCAGATGAGCCACAAGATGCTAGAGGTAATATTAGTGTTTTGTTTAAATTATTCTAGTTTCATTTTATTGTCTTATTTAATCAGAATAAAATTAATTCTAACAGGTTCTTTAACTTGTTTTATTAAATTGTTTAATGAAACTGTTTAATTATTGTTGTGTACTATATATTTTTCATATATTGGCATATTCCTTGGTGATGTGCCTCCTTCCCCACCGGATGCATATGAGGATATTCCTGAGGCCGCAACCGGTCATGTTTCCTTTCTGAAGTCAGAAAGAAAAATAAAACTTCCTAAGATGCCCAAATTTTGATGGTAAGTCATGTTTTCTTTCTAAAGTCCGAAAGAATGAAGTAAGAAAGAATGGGAAGCTCCTTCGCGATCTGATTGGCTATAATCAATATTTGCAGCATATTGATAGTATCGACGAAGGGAAGCATCTTTGAGGATGTTTTTGTATTCTCCTTGTTTTGCATGATGTTGATCATATCGATCAAATAGATGGTCTTTTAGACATGGATTTGGTGGGGCGTGGGAGTCTGATATTGATCACATCTCGTGACAAAGGTTTACTCATACTCTCTTCTATAAAAACTTTATCATATGATGTAAATCCATTAAATAGTCAGCCTGCCTGAGAGCTCTTCTGCCAACATGCTTTTGGTAAGTCCATACCATCCGAAGAATTCAAAGATATACTTGAGGAGTTCTTGGAAATTTGCAAGGGGTTGCCTTTGTCTTTAAAAGTTTTGGGAGGACACTTTGTTAGAAGGTCTATCATGTTAGAGATAATGCTGAATTAATTCTACATACTAGAGTTTAGGGATTGGATTTGGTTTTCTGGAGGATGTTGAGAGATTCTCTCAACCTCTCCCTCCAAGAGTGGAATAAGTTGGATCTCACAACACTTATTTAAGTGTGATGTATCTATGTGCAATATATGCAATACAATATTATTTATGTGTGTGTATTTTGTGTGTATCTCTGCTCTCATGAATTCCAAATTGGTATCAGAGCTAAGGAGAGAGGGCGATAGAGTCTCTGTTAAATTGTTGTGAAAATGAAAAATATTTCTATGTGTTGCGTGTAACTGATCGATAAGTCTCTGTTTTGTATGAGATGAGGTTGAAGGAGTCGTTGCAGATATGTTATCTCTGATATGTGAAGCTGCAAAGTTGTTGTGCATGCGTGTGAGATAGAGAGCCGGCTGGAGGAGCCTGCGCAAAGGAGACATTTTATGGTGGGAAGCAAACCCGTTCAAGGTGCTGCATGGAGGATATTTTGTCACCGGTGAATACTATTGACACTGCATGTAAGAAGACTTGCATCAAAGTGAAAATTCGCATTGCCTAGCCGCCACTATTATTTCCTGACCGAGCCTGCGCAAGAAAGTAGCTTGCTACGAGTCAATTGAAAGACGATCTGCTGAGGTTGGATTCGCTGCACATAAGGGACTGTTGCCTGAATTATGCATCAGCGGGGTATATACTAGGAGTTTCAATGGATTGTAGGGAGGCCAAACTCAATTTCTAATAGATTTCATATTACAGTGAGAGAAGATCTCGGGTAGGCATGTGTTGCGTGGCGTGGTGGCTCTGATGAGGAAGGTGTCCTTTCTTTGACAAGGGAGGCAATATTCATTTTGAAAAAGGCATGAAAGCTATCACTTATTCGTGGAAGAAGCAATCATTACATGAAGTCCATCGAACGATTGAAGAGTGTCGAGTATTTTCTATGTGAAAGTGCCATCGTTTAAAGATTTAGTTTGTTGGAAGGTCGCTTCCTTGGCTACAAGAAATCAATGCAGCCTTCCATGTTGAACAGAGTTGAGATCACGATATTCTCTTCATTG
>JASDQU010354249.1:0-12080 GCA_032191745.1 Picea mariana
TTGCACAATAATTCCAACAGTTAAATCTATAGCTATCAATGACAATCACATGAGAAAAAACTATGCTTTGATACCACCTGATCTGAAAATAGGGGGATGACTTGTTTTGCTATGCAAGCACCCTCTACTCCATTAAAATAAACTTTTTAGGACCTTGCTGAATGTCTTAGTTATGCAAGAGGTTTTATGTGTCAAGTTCATGCTTCTTTTAATTGTTTATGTGTGAGGTCTTTAAAAAGTTAAAATATGTGTTTTAAACAAATACACAATAAACATAACTTGCAGAAAATAAACCAGCAAACTCACAACAATAACAAGATGATAAAGGAGTTCACCCCCAACTGGGCTACATCTCCTTGAGCCTCCATCAATGGACTAGGCTCTTTGGGATTAGTTTGTCAAAGATTCCTTTACAAGCTGCTGCTCAAATCCAATGAATTTATTGACTGTACCATTGGGTTCAAAATACATAAAAACCCCAAAAATGACTAATAGAACTCTGAAAATGAATCATGGTTCATCTGGGCATGACCTCTTGTACATGTGGCCTTGAGCTTCCCTGAGATTACTTGTGGCACAAACACCTATAAAAGTCCTCAAATTCCTTTGAAATCTATCCCAATGTGTTCAGAGCATAATAATTAGCCAAAACTGACTATTCAGTCACAGAAAACGGACTTGGGCTCATCTGAGCATGGCCTCCATCAATGGGGGCTTCAAGCTCCCTAGAGCTCCCTGAAACTTCAATGGTGTAAAACCTGCAAAAAAAAGTCTTCAAATTCCTTTAATAATAGTGCCAATGGATTCAGAACATCCAAAAACCGCTAGCTGGGCTTTTTCGGCACCTCATTTTGCCAAAAAATGAAGAAGTTAGGCCTCTTGCCATTTTCCTCCTTCAAGCTTGTTGTCTCTAGTTCGCCAAAACACACCTGTGTGTGTCCAACCTAGCCTCTGCACGTTTTTCCATACTTAAACCCAACACCACACAAATACTAGTAATACGTGTGAAACTATAGAACAGTTAAGGAACTAAGCCCCCTAACCTCGGAGGTGTTGGGCGCATGGGGCCATGTGGCCACGTCTCCCACGCACAAAAGGGGGCATATTCCACAGGTGCATACAAATGTGACAAGTGGCAGCGCATAAAACTTAACCATTTAACAAAAAACCCATGCATAAACCTCCATGTGGAAAAGGGTCACATGGTAGGTGCATTGAAACCGGGGGTTGGGGCTAAGCCCCAGCCCAGATGCGCCCCAATTGCAATATTAAACAAATTTAAATATATTTGTTTACATATATATAACAAGTAACAAAGGGTGGCGCACTGGTTGGGCAGCCTTTGCCAAAGAATTTTCCAATGGGGGAGGTCTGGGGTTCCATTCCCACAGACTCCATAAACTTTTAACACAAGAAACCTTTACCATGGTGCCACGTGGCAGCCCATGCCTGGGCCATGTGGCACCACTCCATTTGCCAATTAAATGCCATGTGTCAAAAATCTATTCGCCCACTTCTGTGAAATCAAAACTTGACACGTCAGCATATGCCAATTCATCATTGACACATCATCTTCCACGTGTGAGTCATACACCTGCCACATCATCATGTACGGACTATATGGACTACACAGTCAGCATCTTTTTTTTTTTTTGCCTGTTTGGAAAATCGAACAGATCATGATATCTCACTCATTCGATGTCTGTTTGACCCCGTTTGAAGTGCGTTGTGTTCATAACGATGAGGGCTACACACCTGTTCTCTTTGAGGTGATTCCAAACACTTTCATTTTTGGGCTAAATTTTGACCCCTTGTCCAGATTCTGATCACCCAAAGAAGAACATTGAAACTAAAATCAAATCTATATGTATTAGTAGTAGAAATTTTGTTACAAAGAATTTTGATGGAATATTGTTAAGATGTGTGGATAAAAAAAGATCTCAAAAATTATTGTAGGAATTTCATGAAGAAATATGTGGTGGACATTTTGCACCTACTGATACTACATACAAAATAATGAGAGTTGGTTATTATTGGCTAACAATTTTCAAAGATTCATATCCAATGATAACAAATTACATTTCTTGTCGNATGAAGAAATATGTGGTGGACATTTTGCACCTACTGATACTACATACAAAATAATGAGAGTTGGTTATTATTGGCTAACAATTTTCAAAGATTCATATCCAATGATAACAAATTACATTTCTTGTCATAAATTTTTGGGAAGAATGAAGAAGGATTCAATTCCCTTGCAACCAATATCAATAGAGGAACCATTTGCACAATAGAGACTTGATGTAATCAGGATAATTAATCCAAAATAAAGCAGATGTCATTCATATATTCTCACAACTACAAATGCTTTTACAAAATGCAAAGAGGTAGTAGCGTTAAAAAAATATGACTCGGAAGAACTCATAAAATTCCTCAAAGACAATATTTTATCAAGATTTAGAGTTCTAGAAAAATTTATCATAGATAATGGATCAATATTCATTGGATAAAAATTTACCAAATTTTGTGGGGAATTTGGTATCATAATGGGAAATCATCAAACTATTATCCTCAAGGAAAAGGTTTTTCTGAGTCTACTTACAAAACATTGATCCAAATTTTGAAAACCACAATTAATCTAAATCAAAGGAATTGACATATGCATTATGGGCAAGTAGAATGACACCAAAAGATAACACTGGGATATCTCACTATGTGTTGGTTTATGGAAAATAATCCAAAATGCCAATTAGCATGGAACTAAATGCTTTGACAAGTGCTCTAAATATTGAAGATATTGGAAAAGTTTCTCCATTACATAGAAGGTACACTCATTTGATAAAATTGGAGGAACAAAGAGATGAAGAATTAAAAAAATGAATCAAAGACACCATATTGTCTAGAAATACTTTGATGAAGTAGAAAGAATTTGTTTTTTTCAAAAAGGGGAATTAGTATTACTGTGGAAAAAAGCCAAATAAAATCCTTTGCATACAAAGTTTGAAGCATTGTGGATTGGACCTTATGTCATCAAAAAAATTGTTGGTTTTGATTTTTATCTACTCAAAGACATGAAGGGGACAATACAAATGTTGTCAATCAATGACCAACATCTCAGGAGTTTCTTTGCTTGATAAATTTCTTCTCATATGTACATAGTTTTATTTCATTTGTTGTGTAAATGATTTTTAATCTCTAACTCCATGCCCAATCGACAAGATTATGGATTTTTAGCAACCTGCAAGGGGTCACTATTCCACAATTGGAGCCAATTGTTGACTTTATTTTCCTCTAAGTAATATATATTTTGTACTTCATATTTACAATTTTTTTCTCTATGGTGGAAAACCCCACCAATACTTAACAAATTTTCATTTCCTCTGCGGAATGGAGGGATTTTAAGCATGAAATTTATTTATCAATTTATATTTGTAATTCTGTCTTTTCGCAGCCTCATACTTAGTCAAATTTCAAGAACCGTAGAAGCATAGTTTAAACGTATCTTCACAATTTCCTTTCCATTTCTCCGCCCATCCATAATTTCATACTTTGTTTTATTTTACAACCACGGAAGCATGACTTCATTCATCATGTCGAAAAGTTTTTCTTTCTCTATCTGTGCAATATTCGATACTTAGTCTCATTTCAAAAAACAATTACAACCGTGGAACCAAAATTCCTTTCTATATAACTCTTGATATGTATCTTTCTTCACTCTGCCAAAGCTCTTTCTCGTGTGATAATAACCAAGAAAGCATTTAATTCATGGCTTATGCAAATTCAATATTTGGTTAAATATTGAAGGATCGTTATTAATGGGAATTTTCCTTGAAACTAACCTCTTAATTTCAAAATTAAATTTTCCTAAACGTTCTCCCAAAATAAAATCTTTAGAGTTAATACTAAAAAGGAAGGATTATTTTGTAATTGTAGAAGTACTATTCATTCCTTGATGAGAAATTTTTAAGGAAAGATGGTGAGAAGAAGGGATATATTTTGTGGTGACACACTGAATACCTTTGTAACATTCTGCTCTTGTGCGCACTGAGAGAACTTATTCTTCAAGGACACTTTCTTGCAAGTGATCCAGATTATTATACTATTGGGCGTTTGATTATGATTATGAGGCATTATGGATATGATGACATGTTATTTTTTTGTATTGACATAGACAGGTGCTATTGACTTGGTTCTCCTGAGTGTGCAATATTTTGGACCTAGAGGATGAAGAGGCATCGATGAAACCCTTGGCCTTTGGATTGAGTCAGGGAGTGGACTATTGGGGTTTGATTGTTGTATATATGAAATATGTGCATCTGATTAGATGTTATGATTATGGATTTTATTTCAGACATGATTCATTGATGATGTAGACTGACAATAGCTTGCCAACTAGACTCACATGTGGAGTAGAGGGGTCACGCATGACTACTAGAGACGTTGAGGGAGAGGTGTGGATAGCAGCCCTGCCACAACCTACTAGCACTCTCGTCATGGCTCGAACTGTAGGTTAACAATTACCTAGTTCGAGAAGACCCACGATGCCATGAGGGAAGACTGCGACAGTTGCTCACAATGATTCTAAAGGGCATGCAATAAGGCAAAGGCCTTATTCCTTAGAGGCCATTATTCTCCCACAAGATCACCTGATGGAGTATTGACTCCATGGGTTTTTGATGTCTACCAAGTCAGTCAAGAGGCGAGTGGCACCCTTGGATAATGTAGGGCGTCTTGAAGGGAATGTTATGCAAGAAAAATAGAAAGAGGTGAGTGGCACCCTTAGAGCACCTAGTGCATCATGAAGGGCATGTCACACAAGAAAAACAGAAAGAGGCGAGTGGCACCCTTGGAGCACATAGTGTGTTCTGAAGGGCACGTCGCGCAAGGGAAACAAAATGAGGCGATTGGCACCCTTGGAGCACCTAGTGCATCCTGAAGGGAACATCACATTGTTAACTAATAAGTGAATAAACCTAGATGGCCTTAGAATTAATAATGTGATAAGAAAGATTTAAAAACAATTTCCCTAATAAAATGTCGCCCAGCCTTGAAAATTAAAATCTAGGTCTAAGTGATACTTGTGGTAAAAAATAAAAAAATAAAAAAATAAAAAAAATAATAATCATCATCATTAAAGATATGACGAAAAGGGGGTAAGAAATTTGATTAATTTATTAAAATCAAATTGTATTGAGGGATTAAAATTTTAAAAGGGAATTGTTTGTTTTTCTACACATGCTAATTAAAATTTATTAATTAAAAGGGAAGAGGGGTAAAAGGTAATTTTCTACACTTGCTAATTTGAGTTTTAGATAAAAAGGGAAAATAGGGAAACCTAAAAAGTATTGGGAAACTAAGGGAAAAAGGGGAAAACATAAATAAAAAGGGAAACATAAGAAAAAAGAATAATGACTAACTTAGTAAGGAATTTTGCCTTTAAGAACTTTCTAAATTGAACTCAACTAGGAATTTAGTAAGGGTGTAAGTCATTAAAATGTGTACAGGAATTTGGGGACACCTAGGAGAGATTCTAGAAATTCTCTTAGGTGAGTGAGGGAAATAGGAGTAAATAATTAATTAATGAAATTAATTTCTGGTGCAACTAAGGGGATGGGTGACATGTGTACGGGGGGGGATTTTTCTTAATTAAATTATTGAAAAATAAATTAAATGGGATTTTGGGAAATAAATCACTTACAAACTCTATATAAAGGAGGGAGGAGGAGGAGTATGGATCTCTTCTTCATGCGTAACATTACACTGCAAAATTTTTGACTTGAGTGACTTATCTTGTGGGAGTTGGGATACCCAGCTCGGGTACGAGTGGTATCTCGACCTTTCAAGGTGAGCTGGTTGCTAGTTGTTCTTGGGTTTAGAGTGTGTGTCCCCTTTGCGGCTCGGGGGGCTGAGGGGGAAGAAGAGTACCCCTAGCATTGGTTGGGAGGTACCGGTGAAGTCACATTGGTCGGCAAGTGGGAGCAAGATGGAGCACGTGGGACAATGACTTGGAGTTGTCACCTTGGCCTACAGTACGCGTGATTTTATTTTGGCATGGTAGATTAGTATTGATCTCGTGCTTTCATTTCTTTAATTTTATTGTGTAAACAAAAGTGTTTTACTTAGAATTTTTAATTTAGAACTTAAAATCATCATAGATTTATGCTCATTGCATCAATTTGATCTCCTTGGCCACCAATCCTTGATTACTATGAATGTTCGGTTTGTTTTATTGACTATTTTAATATTTTGTGTTGTATCTTTTGTCCTCATCCCTAGATCATCAGTCCACGCTTGAGCAGTCGGACAAGACATGGATTGACAGTCGTCACTTCGGTGTTAATAGACCTATAGATCCTAATGCCCTACTTTTCTATGCATGGATGATGAGTGAAGAATATTTTTCCCATCTTTCTACCCCTGTTGAGTGTTCCTAGTTGAATGATTGTCTTGTGCCTTGTTGTGATTGATTACCTCCGGAGTTGTTTATCTTTCCTCTCAGTGAACCGATTATTATCTTCTGCATTTTCACCATTACTTGTCCCATCATTCAACCCACTCTTATTGGCATCTTACACCCAACAATTTGTGTTTATTGTTTGCACAATAGCTCCATAAATTACTCTATGTTTTCAATGCAATTGACCTACAAATTTTTCCCTCTGCGAATTATTACTTTGGATGGTGAATTTACCATTTACTTAGACAATGATTTTCATTGACTCTCGTGCTGAATTTTTTATCAACCATGGATTTACCAAGCATTCTCCAATGGTTGTTGTGCCTATGTTTTTTTTTTTTAACCACAAACTGCCAACGAATACCATTATGGTACCCTACGTTTTCTTTTACATTTACATGACAACGAACTATGTTATCATTAAAAACAATTTCTCCTAAGCAAGTGATTACTCTTCATTGGCAAATTTACTCAGCATTTGTTCCTCCAAGAATTATTTATCTGAGTTACATCAAATAAATTCGACAATTTGCTTTCCACAACGTAGTTACACATTTACTTGAGTGCATTTTAATTCCTTTTCTCTGTGTTTCTGATTTGTATTTTATACCTGTGTTTCATGTAACCACGATTTACCCAGGATTACATTGAATTGTTGTATCATTTAATTGTTGACTGGAAGTGAATTTCTAGACAACAATTTTATCACCAATCCGTTAGAGAATACCATTGTGTTAAGACAACGATTTGCCCCATTTTATTGACCACGATTTGTGATGAACTGGTGAATTTGTGCCTAGGCGTACATTTGTTTTGTGTCTGGGCGTTCTCAATGTTAAACCCAACGTTTCCTTTCCTAGGAGTTTCGTTGTTAAGGTCTGGGCATTTCATTTTAACATCTGGGCGTCTGTATTGATTATCACAGTGGTTTTATTTTCTTGACAACCACCTTACCCCTTTGATTGATTGTGTCTTCATAGATATCATACCTTGACATCGTTTTTACCTGCGTTTTTAATTTTATTAATCCTTCCACCATTTCTTTAATGAGAACGACCTTTAATTGTTTGTGTAATTGCATATCTAATGGACAATGAGTATATTTAATGAGACCGATAGGTATTTGATTAATTTAAAAAGAAAGGGAATGAAAAAACATTCATATAGACAACATTCTAATTATTTAATAGACATAGATAGGGATAAGATAACAATTGCATTAGCATGTATATGAACAACAAATTGATTTATATGCTAGACAACAACTTTGATTTAGAACAACAATTAGAATAGAAATTTTCTTGGCAATTCCTTACAGCGACTAAATACAACATTAGCCAACATCAGCGAAGCAATCCAATAACATTTATGTCAGAGAATTATAGTTTAAACTGGTTACTGAATTCATTTTTTTTACTTGTTAACCTTAGAAATTTAAACCGCGATACATTGATGGTTTAAATGGATATATTGATCAAGTGTAGTGATTTCATTAATAGTTAGTGCAGCTTTTAGTTTATTGGTAGCATAGCTATTTTATGAGTTATTAACCTAAGTTGCGACAAAGATCTATAATATATGAGGTGTGGTAGAGAGTAGTATATAATGGGTGGGATAATACATAATTACCTTATATAACGTATCCCTTGAGTGATTAGAGCTTGAGAAATTAAAGGTTGATTGTTAATCAAGGAAAATAATAAATTTTATTAATAATAAATGACATACAAGTTTGTTGTTGACTTTATCAAAATAATGGGATATCATTTTAGACAAGTTATAATGTTGAGTTATAGGATTTGTTGGTTATAATAGTTCACTCCTAACCCTCAAACATCTTGCATAACAATTATGGTTATGGTTGTGATCGAGTCATTTAATAGTGTGGACAAATTAATTGAGCGATGTCATCTGTGTCTTGTTAACCTGTTGCATGGGGGCGTGGGTGTAGTCTTCTTGTCAGTTATTTTGGCTCCTAGCACGTTGGGTTTATCTTGAGTCATTTGTCCAGATAGGTTATGTTGTGCTAGGGTTATTTTAGTGCCTATCACCTGGGGAAAACATGATCCCTGATGAGGGGATCATGGCACACCCTATTGGATAGAGGTGAATTATAACTTGGGCAGAGTCTGTGCTTTCCATTGTGGGTGTTAATGATCATTGTAGTTGTTGTTGGTGCTTGGGTTGTGACTCCATGCATTGGGTTTGCGTGCCACACAGGTTCTAGTTACTAGCCATCGAGGTCGTTGTGTCGGGATGGTGGATGTTGTCCTNAGGCGGGTAGTTGTTCTCTCGATATTCGATTTCCATATGTTTTAACCAGTTGCACGATGTGATAAGTGGGTTGAGTCATTGTTGACTACTCCATGATATGCGAGTGTGGTGTTCGTCGTTAGGTTGTGTGGTTTTTCTGTTGTCATCATTTCCTTCCTACCAAAAAAAATAAAACAATTGCACTTTCTGCTTCACTTATAGTCGTAACGACAGGGTCGTTACTTATGGTATCAGAGTAGGTTCAACCCATGACTTGGGAACACTATGACCTTCTTTGATATGATATTTGATTATAATGTTGCTAATTAAATTGACTTGTATTCATGCAAGTAATCATGGTTAGAGGACGTTGTGGAGGCAAACAACGGGGTGCAAGGGGAGGAGGCGTGACACCTCTAGTAGCATCCACTCCTGAGGGGTTGAACCCCTAGGGATACGAACATGTTGTCAGGTAGGAGAAGACAGCGATGGGTGATGTGGTTAGGTTGATGAGGTCTTTTCAGTGCATGTCATAGGCACTGATCAGTCGTTTGGATAGAGATGAGGCCCGGGCATCGGCACCCCCTGAGGGTCCACCATGCTCTTCAATTGGTACTGGTAGCATTCACTATGAACTTGAGAAGGTCAAATTTCTTGATTTCTTTGGTGCCCCGGACGACACGGCCACTGAGGCATGGTTGGAGAATATGGCGATGTGATTTTCACTTTTCCATTATACCTCCAACATGAAGGTATGCATGACAGTGTTTCAAATAAAGGGGAGCGCTCTTCTATGGTGGAAGATGCTCCTGCCACAATTGAACATGGTCATTGAAGACATGTCATGGGAACTGTTCGAGGAATGATTCCGAAAGAGGTACCTTTCATAGGAATTCATTGATCATAAGCTAAATGAGTTCAACGCCTTGTGACATGGAGGCCATACGGTGCCCGAGTACGAGGCCCGTTTTATGGAGTTGTTTCGGTATGCTTCGCACCTTAATACTGAGAAAATTAAAGTCAACAAGTTCTTGTTTGGATTTAATGTCAATATACTGATGGGTGTTCTATATGCACTAAAAAGACACATAAAAACCCTTAATTAAATTGTCAACTTGGGGTAAGTAAACTTAGAGTTGTAGCAAAACATATGCCAAAGGTAGAAGGTTGGTAGGAGTATAGTCTAACTAAGGAAGGAAACTATCTAAGGCTAATCTACTCAAGAAAAAATATCTGATGAGAAAACCCTACTAAGCAACTTGAAACTAGGTAACCTAAGTACTTTTGGGCCAAGGGTCGATGGATAGTTCCTAATAAAGAAAATGAAAATTCTATGTAAAGGAAGCTAGTTTAACAATAAGCAAAAGAAAACTATGAAGCATAATAAGCAAATGACAAAAGCAAACTTCTTTACCTTGCCAACCTACATTCAATGAGCAACTACCTTATGAAAGAAAATAAATAAGCAAGTAAGTAAAAGCACCTATCTAACCTATTAAATCAAATATACAAGTAAGCAAAGACACCTAACTAACCTATTAAAGAAAAAGACAAGTAAGCAAAGGAAACTAACTAACCTATGAAATAAAAAGACAAGTAAGCAAAGGCAACTAACTACTGGAAGAAAAAATTCTCATTGAACAACTATCTAGCCTAAGAGGCAAGTGGACTAAATGCCTAATGCAAAACTATTTATCTTGCATGAAAGGAAATTTAAATCCTCAATGCAATGCATGAAAGGAAATCTAGTCTATTGAGAGCAAGAAAGACTAACAACTAGTTCTTGAGCAAACTGCTATCTAAACTATCAAAGCAAAGTATATCTATCCTACAGTAGCGAAGAAGACTATTTACTAACCTATGAAAGCAAGAAACTATATCCATGAAAGTAGGAAAACTATTCTTTTAACTTATGACAATTCAAATATAATGTTGGTGGTTATGTGAATTCCTTCGGTGGTGACGGATGATATCTCAATGACACTTGACAACAAAGGAAAATTCCAATGGTATAAGCTCAACACTAATCTCGATGGAAAAATGAAAGGTGTGGAGTAAACAATCCAATGAAAACTTAGCCATGATAAAAGTAATGTTAAATACCCTGCAAAATCAATAATCTTCGAGGAAGGCTTAGATCCTTTGAGGGATGTGGACAATCTATCAGTTTTAGGATCTAAATTGGGCATGGGTGAAGTAGGAGTGATGGGATATCAGTAAGGTGAGGTAGGTTATGATTTTTTTTTCCTTAGTGCCTCTAATCCATCTGCAGAGACTTCCCTAAGTTGCTTATGCGGGCTCTCAAGGTCGGAGGAACTTGGATCAGATCCAAAGTAGGTGGAGGTTTTGCATAAGGTTTGATTCTTATGTTCCGGGTACTCTTTCAAAAAGGTCACTTACCAAATCGATTGGCTCCCCTCTTGTTTGTGGTAATGATGGAAAAGTCTTGCTACATTACTTCTTGAAGGTTTTTAGGTGTAGGATCAAGAGAGAGTGAAGGCATTGGGGGGTCAACAATAGGCTTCTTTTGGTCTTTTCTCTTATTCTTTTTACCTGATGAAGAAGTAGGGATATCAACAAGATTTTGGTATTGTTCTGGCAAAGAGAGGGTTTGTGCAAGGGATTTTGGGGTTCTTGGAGAGAGAGGCTTGGATCGACAGATAGTTTTTAGGCTAAGTGGCTTTTTGTTGGTCTTAACTGTCAAGTGAGGATTTGCAAATTGGTAGATAAAGGTTTTCCCCTGTTTCTCTAACTCGGATAGAACAAGGAGCTTGATCAAGCCATGGTGGAAGAGACTGTTGTGGGGATTAGTCACATTTTTCCTCACTTGAGAGGACATCTTCTCCAAGCTTTTGAGAAAATAGAAGGGGAAGTTTAAGGGTTTGTTGAACAAAAAATGAGCCAACAATCTAAAATGACAAGCTTTGAAAGTAGAGTATCTACCTGTTGAGACCTGAAATTGACATCCCCATTACCCTATTATACTCCTTATCTATACCTTTTTGGCTTACCTAAGCTTGGGTGAATGAAAAGAATGCTACGATTAGCCAGTGATAAGGTCATAAGGTAAAGTATGGTTAATTCATGCATTTTGTGGTTTATAGAGTTAAGGATTTCAATATTTCATGTACTAATGCTTCAATTTACTATGTATAAATATTTGACCTCTAGATATCCAACATT
The DNA here is from genome assembly GCA_032191745.1 of Picea mariana. Lineage (NCBI taxonomy): Eukaryota > Viridiplantae > Streptophyta > Pinopsida > Pinales > Pinaceae > Picea > Picea mariana. Next base: position 11,894 of record JASDQU010354249.1, read on the forward strand.
CCTATACCATCTCAGCTATCCAGTACCTATGTACCAAGACTGCTGTTAGGACCACACAATGTACCCTTTTTGCCCATACTTTTTGCCATTGTTATACCCTTCATCACCTGTATTTAGACTTATACTATCAGTTCACCTGATCATTCCAAGGTACACAACACCCTTTCTCATTATTATATGCTTAATC
>JASDQU010354250.1:0-12054 GCA_032191745.1 Picea mariana
AGGACACAAGTGGTACAGATATTGCATCTATATTGAATTGTTTTAAATCAAAATTGTATCTCAAAGCCATGGTTTGTGGACAACTCATCAAAGCATCTCCACATGACATTGTGGTGAATGAATACTTCCTGGTCTACACTTAAAATCAAACACTTACACATCAACACTCACTACATCTTCTATCACCATTTATCTTGGGAATGGTTAAATACTCTCTCTTGACCTTGACTAAGTGAAAGCATAGAATTTTGCACCTCTTCATTAATTGATTTTGCATCGTGGATAACATGAGGATAAATGAATGATCATTGGTTGATGTTATCTTATGGTGTATTCAGTAAAATTCATCTTTCCAATTCCAAGCATATCTTCTCTAAGTTAATAAATGGTAATTGATATATTAGTCACACACAACTTGCCTTTTACTGAAAGAGTTTGTAGTATTGAGTTATCTTAGACAAACCAAGAAATGGCACCTTAGAAATAACAATATGTGAATGGAAAGCTTAAAAAAGGAAACCATTCAAGCATATCGAAATATTATTGGTGAACATTGCTTCGAGGACGTCGCCTTTTAATAAGGGGGGTAAGAATTACGATGACTTATCTTGATATATAAGGGTGTGTGAGGAATGAGTGAGTACATAATTTTGTGATCAAAAAATGAATTAAGGAGTTTCAAAAAAACAATGTTGAAGTCTTAGATCTTGATGTGCAAACACCTAGCTTGAAGAGTAAGAAACCAATATGTCAATGGTTGCTTATGTATTGGGATTAGATAAACGAATCCTTCTAAGGGTGATCGAGGATAATTACTGGGTGATGGATAAATCACTGGAGTTTAACCATTCCTTCATGTATTTGGATTAAGCAAGATAAAAAAAAGGGGGGTGGAAACTTGGTGACTATACAGATCCTGTAATATGCCAACAATCTTGTTGAAAGAAGAGGAGATCATAATCAATAAATAGTTAGTATCAGGATGATCACATGGCACTCATAGTATTAATGATCCTTTGTTAAGTTATCTTGGGATGAAAAACTTAACCAAGTAGATCCTTGTGCTAGATGGATGATTTAATGATAATTATTGCATTTGATGTGATATATGGTATTCCTAGTATAAAGCTAGTGGCTTGATTTGTTGATGAATCATTATAAGAGTTGCTTGTATGTGTTATGTGTTTATGACATTTACATATGATGTTAGGTGATTCCATTTAATTATGTTCATGAAAGGCTATGACAATATCTCCTAATGCGATGACATCATGTAATTGCATGGAATTTTGTTACGATGTTTCCTGATGACATGCGTTAGCATACAATGATGACAATGATGTTGTATTATCTTGATTACATGTGTTCATATGACATATGCATTGATGAATGATGACTAGCCCCTACAACACTCACCTTCAATCCATATTGATGAAATGTTAAAGATGGTTGGTGAACAAGGCCAATTGCAGAGCTTGGTGCAATTGTTTACATGATAAGCTACCCAATGGTGGGCCATGCATGCACCACGATTACAGACTTGTACCATAACGAGTACATATTTGTAGAACATTTCAGTGGAAAAAATCTTTCAAATCTAGGTAACATGGTCAATTTCAAGCTAGGGCTTGACCCCATAATGCATATAGAAGATTCTGAGAGAGAATGGAGGATAATTGGATACAAAGACAAATGGGTATGGTCTCATATGTTCCCATACATTTTGGATGGCTTACCTTGCAAGTGGTACAATATTGAAGAGGTAAGAGGATAAATGCATACACGGAAAAAAATTAAAGAAAAATTCATTAAGGTTTTGCAATCACCTCAGTAGAACTTGACCTTACAAACGTAACCTAGGAGAAATGTTTTTTTTTTTTTATGAACCAAAGAAGCTAACATATGAGTGGTCAATGGGAATAGAATCTGGTCGGAAGGAAAATCCTGTAAACCCAAACACACAATCCGACCATGATGTAACAAACTACCCAAGAAACAGATTTCAACCACATGAACCACACCCATTACATGAAATAAATGGAGTATATCACCAAAATGATTTCCACACGAGCGGACGATAACATAGGCCACACAAAAATTCTATAAATACAACTAGCATGATCAATGAAATCACCATAGAAATAGAAATCCCGGCTCAAGTTTCTCGGACCCCTCCTTCTGCAAACTAAGGAAATCCTCAAAGGACCTCTGCCCCACTTTGTACTGAAGCAACCATGCTAGTTAATTTGTAAGAATAATCCCTAATATTAGGAAAATTGACGCTTGAAAGACATAGAAATTCAAGTAGAAAAATATTTAACAAACAACAAGCCTTGGGGTTAAGACCCCATAAGAACCAACAACTAGACAACAACTAAGAAAAGCATTGTCTTATCTACGAGAAACCGACTAGAATCAAAGGAAAAAGGAGAGGGGAAACCCTGGTATTAGAATATAAGAATATCAAAATGAGCACCATGGGTTTTAATCTTATAAAAAGGTAATATGGTTCTATCTTAGGGCACTATAGTGCATAAGATAATGGAAGGCGAGATAAGGAGTCCCCATGCCCACAAGCCTAGAGAAGCAAGTGAAAAGAATGGTGATAGGGTACCTCTTGTCGATGACATTCAAAAAAACATTCATTCATATCAGTTGCATAGTGGTCTCTCGTTATTTATTGTGACCACTATCGATGCAATTAGGGAAGAACTCGCCCCAACTTTGAGAAAGAACCCATATCTCGTGAATCTCATGGCATGGTATGATCAAGCAACACATACCACCTGCACTTCTATCAATACTTCCCTTCAACATATTCAACCAAGTGTGTCAACCAACTAACCTAAGCCACCAATAGAGTCAGTACCAAAGAAATCAGTTCTATCAACGGGTGTTCCAATGACGCAATCTTAAGTATGCTTATTGAAAATTTTAAGGACTTCAAATTTTGTAATTTTTTGTAATTCCAAGCTCCCCCTTATTTATGGAGAAGAAGATTTGAGGGTGGGGGAGTTGTTGGAGGACCTAGTCGACTAGGCCCAACAATCAACCAAATGTGATATGTTAGTCGATTGTAAATATAACATGTTATCACATGAAGTTGTAAATAGTCGTATGTCTTTGCTGTGAATACCCAAGTATGCACCCCTACTCTGTCTCCCTCTTTTTCGCACACCATTCCTAGGTTTTTTCCCTTATGGTTGACAAATTCATTTTCCCTTTCCGATCAATGATTTGTTTTCCTTAGGATCTTGCTTAACTGATTCTCAGCTTAGGGGTTTTTTTCCGTTTTCTTTAAAGGATTAACACATATCATGATCTTTGGTCCAAATTACCAGTCATCTTATTTTCTATTGATTGTCCAGGGAGAATTCGGGGTTCGCGATTCGGGAAAAAGCAGTGAAGTCGTTGTCAAAAAGGCCAAAACTCGAAGTTCTGAAGAGGAATAAGGGTATGATAAATGTATTTCCACCATTGTAATTACCACTTCCTTTTTATTTCCATTTTGAATAAGAGACTCCATAACCCAAAGCTAAGGCACTGAAACTGCGTGTTCTTGGCAGCTCATAGGGAGTAAGGGTGTGTGTTCATGAAATTAACCCCCAATGCCTTACAATTCAATTCAGCCAGTAACCTGGCTAAACCTTGGCCTTTTACCAATTTAGTGGGCTTTATTTCTAGGTCGAACTCCAGAATTTTGGCAACCCATTTGCTTCTCTTCCCATCTAGATTAGGCTGGATCAAGATTTCTTTTACTGAGGTTGAGGGGACATGTGCAATAATTTTTTAATGCAGAACATAGATTCAAAAATCCTTGAGGGATTTCACCAAAGCATATGTCTGCTTCTCCATGATATCATATCTCATCTTTGCATCCCTTAATGCTCTGCTGAAAAAGAAAATAGGTTGCTCTAATCCCTCTATATTTTTCTGTAGCAAAACAACAACCAATGTATCAGATGAGGCAAAAGAAAATATCAGAAATTATTTAGAATAGTCAGGGATAATGAGCATAGGTGCTTCAGTCAAATCCCTCTTGATTTGGTTGAAAGAATTTATGGACTTATCATTCCACTTGACTTCATTCCCCTTTTTAAGCATGGTTGTAATGTGCTTAACCAACTCAGCAAAATTAGAAACGAACTTCCTCAAGAAGTTGATTTTACCCAAGAAAGACTGAACCTCCTTCTTAGAACTAGGAAAAGATAAGGCCTGGATAGCCTCTACTCTGCTTGGATCAATTTTCACCCCTTCAACTGACACAATATGCCCCAATAATTTTCCCTCTTCCATAGAAAACACGGATTTCTTAGGATTGAGGTAGAGACCAAACCTTCTGCATTTCAAGAAGAATTTCTTCAGATGATGGCAATGCTCTTTATCAGACCTTGAGAATACTGTAATGTCATCCAGGTAGATGACTATAAATTTTTATTTCTCCCCAATGAAGGCAATGTCCATGGCTCACTGGAAGGTTGCTCCTGCATTCATCAATCCAAAGGGAATTTTAGCATACATGAATGTTCCCCAAGGAGTAGTGAAAGTTGTCTTCGCTCTATCTTCAAGTAGGATAGAGATATAATTGTAGCCAGAGAATCCATCAATCATAGACAACCTGGATGAACCAGTCACTCTCCGCAAAATGTGCTCCATCTTTGGCAAGGGGTAGTTATCCTTTTTGGAGCTCCTGTTCAAATTTTTGAAGTCTACACATAATCTGATTTCTCTGTTCTTCTTCCTCATAGGGACCAAATTAGCCACCCATTCTGAAAACCTCAATGGGATGATGAGCTGAGCATCCAACATCTTTTTCACTTCCCTTTCCATAATAGGCAGCAGCATGGGGTTTATCTGTCTGAGTTTTTGCTTGAAAGGTTTGGCCTCTTCTTTCAAAGGGATTTTGTATTCCAAGATGTTTGTGTCATATATTCGTAAGTGTTCATATTTCCAAGAAAAAACATCAACAAACTCCCTCAAAATCTTGACATACTCAACCCTTTGCTCCTTTGATAGACTGCTAGACAATTTGACATACCTACGATCTTCCTCTGTTCCTAGATTGCATTCAGTCACATCAACATCTTCAGTTGAACCTTTAACCTTTACAGCAACATATTTTTTGTCAAACAATCTTTCCAAGGGGACAAGTCCCTTTGGAATATGGTTACTTGGCAACTGAACAATATGATGGTCAACAATTTTACTAAGAAAAACATCAGCATGGGGGATTTCTTCAGAATCCTGATCATGATCAATATGCAAATCAGAAAATTCATCCATAGTCTCAAGAAACTTTTTTATCTCAAGATCATCCTCAAAAACCTTCAATTGTTTGACATTGTCAAGAATAGAGGGCCTGTATTTTACCTCCACATCATATTTGAGTTTTGGGGGCAAAGGGACCCTGAAATTACTTACCGAGATAGCCAATGAATCTGCCATAGAGTTTCCCCCTCTTAGAACAAACAATATATTAAAATCCATGAAGAAGATGTCAACAAGATCCCATACTTCATTTATGTAGGCCCTTAACCTAGGATGCTTGGCCTGATACAAATATCTGACCTGATGGACAATTAACTCAGCATCTCCAAATACTGCTAGCTCCTCAATCTTCATGTCTTTGGCAGCTCTCAAGCCCAAAACAAGAGCCTCATATTCTGCCACATTATTTGTTGTTCAAATTCAAGCTTATAATACATAGATATGGTCTCTTGGGTCAGGGAAATGAAAACTACCCTAGCCCCAATGCTTTCCCTAGAAGAGGCTCCATCAAAAACCATTTTCCAAACAGAGACATTTGAAGGAGGGTCTTCACAAGAGGTGATGGGCTGCTTTCTGATTTTAATAGTTGCTTGAGGACTATCGGTGAGTTGTAACATATTGGTTCCTAGATAAGTGTCTACTTCAAAAATGGGGTGGTTGGTTGGATTTGCTTCATCATTGATTATGTAAGCAAGTTGTGCTTCCCTATAAAGCCTTCTTTGTTCACCTCCAAACACAAGAATAGTGGCATATGAAAGATCAATTTGCAAGGTTCCCCCCAGTATTTTTATCCAAAATCTAGACAAAAGAATCCCAAACTTAAAGGGGACATTAGCCACTACAATATCCATGACTACACTCTTCATTGGCAGCTGGAACAAAGATACAACCAAGTCTTTGATAACTCCAAGGCACTTCACCTTCCTGGAATCAAACGAGTACAGGTCATGGTAAGTCTTTGTAACCTCTAATCCGAGCTCCTCCATGACAATCTTAGGCCATATATTGTGAGATTCCCCTGAATCCATCAAGCAATTGTGCAACACCTTATCGTGGATATTCAATGAGGTATAGAAAGGAGGGGAGGAGTCATCTCTATCCTCCACCAAAGGTCCCAGTATGACAGCAGACTTTTCATCTTGGAGGTTGAATGAATCTGTGGAATGACATGAAGGCTCAGGCTGCATCACTTTGGAGAGGTAGCTTTTGAAATCCTCATGCTTAACTAGCTCCAAGAAAGGTACATGAATTTTAATTTTTTGAATCTCATTCTCAAAGCTAAAAGAAGAGGGAGGCTTTAGAATCTCCTTTATTTCTGGGATAGGGATTTTAACCACTGCCTGGGGGTTATGAGCCTCATATTCCTTACTGTTAGCTGCCACCTGCTTAGCAGGCTTCGTTGCTCTAGTAGGTTGCTCAAGAATGTCAGTTCTCCCTCTTTTTTCTTTGACCTTAGGTTATATTTATTTGAACTACCACTGGTCCTTTCCCCTTTTCTCATCTCATTTAGTTGGCTATCCATGAAGGACTCTTCATATGCGGACTAATTTAAATGAGGGGATGAAGAGGTTCCACCAAGACAATGGATTTCAGGATCAGTTTCTTCTTCCTCTCCTTCTGCATCAATAACCAAGTTATTTTGGAGAGGGGTTTGGATTTTTTGATCATCCCTTTCCCTATTTATTTGATCTCTCTGGATGATCTGAGGGGCATTATTTGGTCTTCTGAAATTACCCCTATTATCAGTATTTTGGGTGTTCCTATATCCTTGTTTCCCTTCGACTTTCAATTTCTCCATTTCTGCAGAAAGTGATTTTACTAGTTTTGCTAACTCATTAACTTGAGGGTGGGAAGCAAAGGAACCAGAGGTCAAAGCTTCAACCCTGCCTTTTCTTCTGTCTCTATCAACCTTACTCCTAAGTTTATCCATTGCCAATATATTGGATTCTACTTCAAGGGTTGTGTCTTGCAAATGAGCCAAGGAGGTAGCTCTTCTTTCTCTCAGCAGGAGGCAAAACTCAGGGTCAAAAGAACTAGTATAAGTGATCTTGGAATAGGTTTCAGTAGGCTTAATCTCAGTGGGGATCTTATTGTACATCTTATTAAATCTCTTGGATAAGTCTGAGACAAATTCTCCTTCTTCTCTCTTAAGAGATCCGAACTTTGTGATATAATAAAGGAAGTCTTTTTTATCCCCCCAATGTCTTAAGAATGCATCATCTAGAGCTTCAATCCCATCAATAGATCCAGGATTCAGACCCCTGAACCATTTTCTAGCCTCACCATCAAGGCTCTGTACGAAAACTCTCAACTAGACATCTTCATTTTCAATATTAAGATTATCTGCATAACTGTAAAAAGTCGAAAGGTGCTCTTCAACAATTATGTATTTCTCTCCTGTAAACTTGGGCATGTACTTGAGGTGATCTCCAACTGGGAGGGGATTCATAGGCTGAGTTAAAACAAGAGGGGTGTACCTATCAGACACTATGGCATCCATTTTGTTTCAAGGAGGATTAGCACCTACCATCGGAATGTGAATTGTAGGAGAACCAGGGGGAAAGGAGTTCAGACAGGTGAGACTGGAACTGTGTTTCTAGGGGAGAAGGGAAATTGTTGAGTGTTGGGGGGATGATATTGGGCTCAAAGGAAAAGAAGTCCCCCCCCCCAACCCTTTAGATGCGACGACTATGATAGAAGGAGGAGTAGGGAGACCCAAAGTGGGAAAATATTCTAAGCTTTTGGGTCTGAACCACTTTACAATCTCAGGGGAAACAAGGGTGTCAAAACTTTCTTCTAAATGAGGCCTAGAAGGGGAGAATTCAACAAGGAAAATCCCAAAATACAAACTTCTGGAAACTCCAACAGATGGTGTAACAGGAAAATTATATGCAACTACTAGAGTCTTGAAAAAGGAATCATGCAAATTATCATAATCACCTGATACAACAGTTGAAATCCCTTCTCGAGGGGTCTTTCCTTTTCTAATAATCCTTTCTGGGTCAGCTTCAGGTGTAGCCAGAGGCAGCTGTGGATTAAACCTTGTGTGTCTGCCTTTGGGAGCCACGCTTGAAACAATGGAGTTGTCAGGTGCAAACTGCAATCTTCAAGTTATTGATTTATGATGCACCTTCATAATCATAATTTCTTTGTGATTCTATCCTAGAGAAATGTCTTCTATTCGTTCCTTGGCAACGACACCAAGAATGTTAGCACTGAGAGTCACCCTCAGATTGCGAGAGGATAAGCCCAATACCCATCAGAATGTTTGGTGGATGTTTATTTTATGAATGGTGGTCAACTAGTTCAACAAAGCTCCCTATTTTGTAATATTTTGATGCCAGAACCATTCTCTGGTTATGTATCAAATCTGAGACTTTCGCATTAATAGAAGTCAACTTATTTCATCCCTTTGTTTAAACTGTGCTGAAACACTCGGGCATGGAGGATCCAATCGAGGGTTGTGGTTCTATTGTAACATAGGTTTGATTACAGTAGTGTTGTGACTAGTTTTAGTCAGCTTCCTTGTTATCTTATTCTCCCTTATGCTGAAAGGCTCGGGCATGGAAGATCTAGTCGAGTTGTTGTAGTTGATTTGTGATGTAGGTTTGATCATTATGCTTATATGATATATTTAAGTGTCTGAAACTTGAGTTCAAGAGTACTCTTGAGCCTGAGTTTTTCTTCACCAAGCTGCTTGAAAGTTGGATGTCTATAATAGTCTTATTCACCTCTCTCACTAAGTCTTCCTTCTGCTCACATTTAAACTCAAATCACTTACTGAAGTTAATGAGGCCCTCACGTCCCTGTGCATTGCTTGTCCACTTTCTGAGTTAAAATCATTCTTGTACTGAGTTTTGTCCATTTGACCTCCATTCATAAAATCAACATCCACCAAACATTTTGATGGGTACTGGGCTTATCCTCTCGCAATATGAGGGTGACTCTCAGTGCTAACATAACCCAACCAAGTTAGTCAAGTCAGTTGATTGATGAGATAGGTTGATTGACAAAGATAGTTATAACAATTGTAACTATATGCCACTATTATTAATGTAAAAATAGATGTGATCATGTGATGTAACTAGTGGTGCCTAATATGTTATAAAAAAAAGACTACCTATTGTTGGTTCCACTACTACTTTTCTCCTATTTCTCCTTCTATGTATGCATGCTTTTATATTACATGTAGATTGCTTCTATATATTATGTTGTGTACCTGCATTACTAGTAACTTCTCCTTGTAATCCCTTAGGTTACAACAATTATCCTCAAACATCCCCAAGGGACCAATAGTTCCAAGGTTCTTAATTGTAATGGAGCATAAAAAATGTGAGTTCAATAGAGCAATCCCTTAGCCTAAGTTAGTCAAGGATGAATCTAAAATTAGAACACATGAATATGATACAACTAAAATTTATGTTAATTCAAAGCAAATGCACATGGTTGACAAAATGGAATAACATAGACAAACTGACGACACAGTATATAAGGATTTAATTTAGGCAACTGTATATGTTGGAAAAATTCAGAAGATGGTCACCAAGTTAGCAGGTCAATTAAAACACAAAAACTTCATTAATAATGTCGGGGTTACCAAAAACCAAGATCCAGAGGATAAAAAAGTTGCTTTAGGGACTGATAAAAAACATGAGGAAGTTGTCAAGTCACTTGTGAAGGATAAGGATTTTGAATAAATGCTTTGAATTCAAGATAAAAAAATCTCATATATTGATCATATATAGACAAAGAAGCTAATGGAAACTCGTGAAGAAAAGGAGAACTAATGGTTGAGATTTCAAAGTTGAAGAATCAAAATTATTGTTTGGGTCTCAAGATTGGTATGTTAAGAGGTGAGAAGGGAGCAACAAAAGAAGAAAATATTACAAGAACTAGAGTCAATGTAAACTGATAATGGAGTCGACAAGTGAAAAACATAGTCATAATGAAATTGTTTAGCAAGAGACACCTCTGAAAAGTAAAGTTTCTAAACTTTCTAGTAAATTTTTGGTTTGGAAGCAAGCATAAAGGTAAAAGAAGGAAAAGTAGTTGATCTGAGTGCTTCTATAAAAAATAAAGAGGTAATAATACAAATTTTATAACATCGATTGTCTCTAAATGATCAAAAGATTGCCACTGATAATGAATTAATAGAAAAGTTAAATAAATTCCTTGAAAATGCCACAACATAGATGTCAAGAAAAATATATTTCATTGATGCAAAGCATTTGATATGGGATTAGACCATTACTATATTGAATCAATTCAAGCTTTATTTTGAATTTATTCAACAAAATGAGACTTGGATGCAACATGTTCAAATTAAGATTAACAAGCTTTAGAAAGAAATAAAATAGAAGGATGAAGTTATTGGGAATGTGATTGAATTCTTAAAAAACAAGCTTCGGTTTTTTTTTTCTATGTAACATATTTCCCAAGGAAACCCAACTTATACTTCCCCTCATTCCAAGGATGGTACCCAGAGTAAACTAGACTCTTCAAGGCTCAACGCTAGGTTAACAATCAACAATAGGCTCATAAAGAGAGGAAGCATGTCACAAAGTGAGATTTGACCATGGGCGAGGGAGAATACCAACTTTCCTCTCAGCCACTCAAGCTACACCTAGTTGACCTTCACACAACAAGCCTCAATATGAATTAGCACTCCCTGAGATTAATTATCAAAGGCACAATAAAAAATACAAGGTGGGTTAACACAATGGAATTTGATCCATATAGCTCAAAATATATGAAATTCTATTGGTCAAGTCAACAAACCTTTCAAAAATATATTTAGTCCCTTGAACAAGATTGATTTTCCACAGCCATAGAGTAAAGAACAATGATTATGGGGCTCGAAGCATTGTGATACAAATTCAATGACCAAGAGGAGTGATATGAGACAATTCAATGATGTAACAAAGGCTATAAGTGGACAACAAATTATGGACACGTTATTATCTCAATTTAAATTATTGATTGTTGTTACTGATTTGTATCAATTTTTGCCTCCAATGTCTTATGATTTACACATTGATTTGGATATTGCTTTGAGGAAAATGTCTAAGTTTAATCATCTTGTAGGAGAAGAATGAAATATGATAACAAGGCTTCAATTTAGGAATCTAATGCCTTGCCACATTAAAACTTCATCACCATTAGTTAAGAGGTGGATGGGTTAAAGTAGTATTGAGGAATTCATAAGTAGAATTCTTACTCCTATATTTATAGGATGACATGAGGTTACTATTTTGAAAAACTGAACTACAACAAAGTTACCAACTTAACGAGAACTGTGCCCTCAAAACGAGAATTTTGGCCCAAAAAACCCATATTTTTGCATAAAAAACATGAAAATCAACCCCCAAATCAAAAAGTGGTGCTACTTGTAGCACCATTTTTTCAAATGGGGTCAAAATTATAACATGTTTCAAACATACCCTTCAAAACTCAAACAGTAGCTCAGAAAAACCTTAAAATCAACACCTAAATAAAAAAATGATGTTACATAATTTTTTTTTCCTTTCAAAACGTTAAAATTATAGATAATTTGAAATCGTATTTTTAGCAGTTGGTACCATTAAAATCAAAACATCAAAATCAACCATTAAATTTAAAAGTACTACTACGGTAACACCCATTCTAAAATTGGGGTATTAAAATGACACAGCTTTTAAAGTGGTAAAAGAAATCATTATTATTGTAAACAAAATCATAAAATCAACCCTTAAATGCTTACTTTTTAAATCTTAGTTCATTACTCCAAGCACAAGATAATACATAATG
>JASDQU010354251.1:1605-12054 GCA_032191745.1 Picea mariana
GTCAACCCTCCCATATTCAAGCTTGACAAGTCACATAGTGTCTTTGAGCTGTTAATTGTTTGATATAGTGATCTTTGATGCACATGCTTAGATGGCTTATTTATTGATTGGATTCACTTATCATGATGTTATGACTTGAGTTCCTTGGAGGGCGTGCTCATTTGTCTTTGCAGGATCTAGTTGGTGGACAGTTTTGGGAGAACAAGCCTAGCTTGGGCTTCCATGGGGCTACAAGCCCATAGGTTGGATGCCAGGGGCCCACATGCCAGATGAGAGAGATCAGACTTGGAGGGCCTTGACGATGACTTGGACAACCTAGCCCAACCCTTGTCAAACAACTTGCCCATGAGGGGAAAAACGTTCTACTTTTGAGCTTGACGTCATGCTTTTGGGGCTACGGCATGGTGGTGAGGTGCCACTATTTTGACACATGGACATTTGAGGAGGAGAAGGGTCTTCACCATGATGAGAGTGCTTAGATGTTTGACATGTGGCCTTTGGAGGCCTATCCATGCTTCTCCAACACCAACAACTTCCTCAAAGTGGCAAAACGTTCCCTAAAGGGGTGACGTTCTCCTAAATTAGGGTTTTTTTTGTGCAAAAAGTGAAATTTTAAGTGAATTGTTTAATATTACTTTGTTAAGGGGGCAAGATTAGGGTTGTTGACCCCTAATTTTGTGGTTTACTCCTTAATTAGTGGACAAGCTATGTTAGCTACATTTTGTATAAATAGAGATCATAAGATCTCATTTCAAATATAACTCTCCCTCTTGTGAGAGGCCTTGGTCTGAAATTTGTGCCACACTTAGCTCTTTTCATCTCTTGTGCACTTGTTTATGGTTATCTATTTGTGAATGGTTGATGGAAGTCTAGCGCTAGCCTTGGATGATTCTTTCTAGCTCTTGTGGTGGATTATCTTGGCTTTTTCCTTGATCTTGGTATGGTTTTCTACTATTATGCTATCATTTTTCAAGTTGAAGTATTGTTATGCTAGGAGCTAGGTGGGAAGTATAAAGGCATACACCCCCACCATAGCCTTCATCATTTTATTTGCTTCATCTCATTGATTATATAAGGGTTTGCTAAGAGAAGTATAAGGGCATAAACCCTCTTAGCCTAAACCCTAGCCTAGAGAAACTTGCCTTGGGAAGTAAAAGGGCTTACACCCCCAAGGAGGTAGCTTCTCTAAGCTCCTTTTGACTCCATTAACCCAATAGTAAAGGCACTAGTCATTTATTACTGCATTGGAGAAATAAAATATTGCATTGGGAAACGTGATTTTCGGTCAATTTTACTTCTTGCAAAGTGGATTGTATTCATTGTGCCTTGGGCACCTCACAACCACTAGGGCATCCCCATCTAGGGGCTACTTATTGCTGCTGTTACAAAATTGCAATTTCAGCCAATGGGGCTGCAGAAACCCTAACTCATTTGCTTGAATAACTCTCTTATCATCCATTGGATTTTGCTCAAAGTTTGCACATATATTCTCCTTGGTCCAACGCACTTTTTGGCAAAGTTTGAGGGGATTTCAATGGCTGATTTTCTTGTTGTAATACATTGAATGTTACATCCATAAGGCTGATATAATTTGCTGCAGACAAGTGTTTACAAAAGCCTTATCTTTTATGCTAAGAGTATTGGTTTTTCATCTTGAGTTTAGCTAGTCATTTACTAGTTTTTCTCCTGCGTTTTCTACTTGAACTTTAGCATTTATTGAGCAGCTTATAAGTACCATTTTCTTGCTGATATATTTTGTTATCTATTGCTGCAAATTAGGGACAACAATCTTAACTTGCTGATCCAACTAACATATATTATTGCAAAGTGTATTTTCTTGTGTCTCGGGCGGGCACAATCGTTCAGAGAAGTACTATACTTGTGGGGAAACAATTACTTGACTTACAAGGCATATTTTCCCACCTTTCATCCCACTTAGACTTGAACTCTAGGGGCTTCACTTCCACCTCCCTCCATCTCCATCTCAATCCCCCTAGGGTCACCGGGATCGCCTCCCTAGAGTGACCTAGTCACCCTTGAAGTGTGGGACCTACATCGAGGTGACATTGGGTGTAGGATTCCCAAGTTGTAGCACTTGCTTTGTGGTTGGGTCGAGCTTTTCCCAACCTACAACTTGCGCTATAGCAAGGCCCAATAAAACCCCTCAATAACTCTTGAACTCGNTTACAACTTGAAGCAAATAGCTTCTGGAAATTGAGACCGGTGCCAATAATGAAATTGTGTGTTATGTTGCTGAGAATGTAGAGTACCCTGTGGAGATGTCTTTGAAATTTTTAGAGTTAGACTAATGTTCAGAAATGATTTTATTGCATAAAAATAAAACTAATCTAAATGTGGCCTCTAAGAGGCTATTCCTTAGAGTGGAGGTTGAGCTTTCCGAATATCCAACAGGGAGAGTATCCCTCTGATTTTGCACAAAAGCTCAAGAGATTGTGGGAGATCCAACAGGGAGAACCTAGATTTCAAAGTTCCCGCCGGATTGCTTACACAAACTCTCTTGCGTTTCCACACAAGCAGTAGTTCTTAAAGATTGTCCTAGTTACTCTACTCCACACTGACCAACCTGGTTCTGCGTGAAACTTACTTCCAAAAGATCGAGACTAAGCTCACAATTGGAAGGGTCAGGAACATACATCGGGAACTGAGGGAAAATGTTTATTTTAGCAAAAATAAAAGACTGAAATAAATTGCAGAAAGTAGATGTTTCCTAATTAAACTACTGTCCACACTTTCCAGCCTCTTTGCAGAGGAGATGAGGGGACGAGTTTATTTGCTAAAAAATGAAATGAAAGAAAAATAAAAGTTTTCTAATTACTACAGTCCACACTAACCGACCCCTTTGCACAGGAGCTGAGGGAACTAGTTTATTTGCAAAATAAAGAAAACTTGTTGAAAGGAAACTACTCTAGCAATTGGTATTCTACTTTGCAAAAAAGAAAACTTAATCTAAGATTGTGATTAATTTTAGCTTATCTTTTAGATATGAAATTGTTGAACTTTTAAGCCAAAGAAAGAAAATCACAAAAAAATGTCAAACCACAACACCAAAAAAGAAACGTGAGACCCTTTGTGGCCCACCTATTTATTAACTTTATTACAATGGTGTCTTTTGGTGATTTGGGATCCTTATAGAATGGATAAAAATGAAAATTACAAGTTTTCAAATGACTTAGAAAGGTACAAGGTACTTCTGGGGGTCTCGGAAGCTCCTAATCCACCAAAATTTGGCAAAACCTCCCCTTGTTTATTCACAAACCTGCACAAAACAGCAAGCAAACAAATAGAAAAGATGCTCCAAAACACTTTAAGAGTGTCTTTGGATGTTAGTATGAAAACCAAAAAATATTCTAAGTTTAAACTTATGAAAACTAGCA
The DNA here is from genome assembly GCA_032191745.1 of Picea mariana. Lineage (NCBI taxonomy): Eukaryota > Viridiplantae > Streptophyta > Pinopsida > Pinales > Pinaceae > Picea > Picea mariana. The sequence continues at coordinate 5,001 of JASDQU010354251.1, forward strand.
AAATGAACTAAGGAAAACAAGCTAGAAATCTTGCTTCCTTTGGATCTCTGCCTGATTTTAGAGAGCAGCAAATTAAAAGCACTTATACTTGCTAAATATAAAAGTCAAGCACAAACTGAAAGATCTCTTTATAGTCTTATTGCAAAAAAAGAGACTTTCCTATGCTATATCTTGCTTGTAAAGATAAAAAAATTGCAAGTAAGCTTAAGATCTAAACATATAATCTACAAATCAGATCTACTTATGAATTTGTATTGTAATATGGTAGATCTAGAATGTTAAATGAGTAACCAAAGGAAACTTTAGAATTATGAGAGAAAGAGAGAGTGAAAATGCTTGATCCCTTGAAAAGCCTTGGGCAATGGGGTTCCTTCCTTTGGTGGAAAACTGAGGGACTATGTTGTTCACCACAATCTTGAGGAAGAGGAAAATGCTAACATGCTCAACCTATCCTTCACTATCCTTCAAGTGAGATATCCTGCACAACTTAAAACTTATTGCAAAAGGGTTAAATGTAATGGTGTCACATGATATAGGAGCATGAAAGCATGAATATTAAGCTAAATAAGCATGCAATTCAAACTATCTAACATACATGAATCAATAGAAATATCAAGCAAGCAAGCTTTTCAATTTCTATCCTATTAGGAGATAGCTCCCCTTCCAAGGCCAAGATTTAACAACAAATGCAAAAAATTCACAAAAAAGCATATACCTCATACACGATTGAACATACATGATCCACACAAGATTGCTTTACACCATGTAGTAGCCTCCAAAGCCCTTTTTATTCCAATGAGAATGAAATATTACAATACAACCAACTAGCAAATCACCAAAGCTCCAACTAGCTCAAGCAATGGGTGATTGCCTTATTTTATAGCCAAAGAGAAGAGAGTTAAGAGGAGGAGGGCGCACCACATGTGAGAAATAAGGCTTCCAACTATGGGTTCGAGTGCCACTTGCAAAATAAAGGGAAAGGAGGAGGTGACACCTTTCTCAAGGGAGCCACCTCACTCAACCTCCAACAATTCCATCACATGTGAAGAAAGAGGGTGCGCACCACTTGGCTCAAGAGGGGTGCAACTCACTTGGGAGAGGATCCTCCTCACCCATATCTTGCCACCTTACCCCAAGCAACTCGCCCTTCTCCTTACTTTAACTCAAAAATGTCTCTTGGTCAATGGGTAAACGAAAAACATGTTCCCGACAAGTTTTCTAAAAAATAGCACTTGCTGATTTTTCCTGATTTTTTATTTTTTTTGACTTTTGTGAGTAAAATTATTTTTTTAGTGATTAAAATCACTAATTGTACTCACAAAAGTGGGTACTTAGGTAAAGTGGGTGCTCTAGGTCCAAAAATGAGTACCCCCAAGGAATATAATGCCTCCTAGTACCATTTTTATAATACATAACCAAATTACAATTAAAATATCTCATTTTACGGGAAATTTTTTTATTAACTTAAAAACATTTAAAAAAACCTAAGTGGGACTTAGCACATTTCCATAAGACTCTAAGACAATGCTTAGGATGGTTATATACATAAGACTCTAGACTTAAACAACACACCAAGTCATATCCACTAGGACAATTACTCCAGCTTTGGAGGATATTGAGTGAAAAAACTCGGAAATTATAAATCGCTTAGAACAACAAAATATATTTAACAAGTAAAAAAAACGCTCTAGAGTAATGTACTAGTGTCTAAGTCTTAGGTGGCTAAGTCTGTTACAAAAATCACATGCTTAAGTCATTTTATTACAATTCCCCGCAGGGTATGGAAATGTGGTAAAAAGTTGAAAAAATGGGCCATAATGGCCRRCTGGACTTCTGAACTCTGAAATTTGAACAAGTAGTTGTTCAATCTTTGGTGGCTCAACTGCAAGTCCATCCTAGTGCAACTTAGTGRATAACAGTTCCAATATCTTCTTTCAAAATCATTTACAAATGCTATAAACCACTTATGGTCATTCTCCATTTGAACCAACAAAGGATCCCTTCCTTCATCTTCTAAAGATGATACATCATGATTGTATGATGAAAGAATTTTATTTACAAGATCTACATGATTAGGATTACAATATTTTGGTTGAAAATCATCAATAAATTATACAAAGCTTTTATGATCATTTTCTATTTGCAACAACACGGGATTATTTTCTTCATAGAAAGCCATACATCAATTCTTTAAGAGAGACCAAATCTGAAAATGAAATCAGCAATGTACATCTTCATACCTTATACCAAATTGGAGTTGTGGAATTACTAAGGTAAACTTGATGCCTTCAAAAGTTGCTTGCTTCACCTCACAAGCAATTAGTCTTCAAAAACCTGCAAGGGCAAAGAGATTCTTCCCTTCAATGGAGTCGCCAAGATGAGATGAATCTTCAATTTGAACCTTCATCCTAGTCTTCAAGAAGCATGATCTTCAAATTTCCTAGGAAATGGACTTTAAAGTTTATCCCTTACAATGTGTTAACCCCTGGATTTTCACCCTTGAAAATCTTGAGGGTTGAGAGCCAGCATGCACTAGTTTGGCTGGCATTCTGAGATTCTCCCAGAGTTTAACACTTGTGTTGAGCAACAGGTTGACCGTTGGTTCCTATCAAAGATAGGTATATGATCAGTACATGGTTGTTTGGTTCAAAGTTAGAGTTAGCTAGTTTTCCTTTGCATTTGAGAGAGATGGATACATACAACAGGTGTAGCTACTTTTTAGGAGACACAATTTGAGTGGGTCTCTTGACAGTTTGGAGCAGCTCTGAGCATACAGGGATGGTCCTTGCATGATTCTATGCCCGATAACACTTTTCCAGGCGACATGCAAAAACTTTATATTTTTAGCAATTTGAGCTCCGGGCGCCAGATTCATATTCTAAGCACATATTATGGATCCTTAAGACATTCTTAGTCTTTTGGACCTCTTCCGAGATGATTTGCCACAGATTTCTATTTCCAGCTTTGTGTTGATGTTGTTGAGATGCCAGCCTCATGCTGAAGATTTCCAGCTTCGTGTTGATGTTGTTTGAGATGCCAGCCAGCCTTGTGCTGAAGATTTCCAGCTTCCTGTTGATGTTGATGTGATGACATCCTCATGCTGAAGATTTCCAGCTTCGTGTTGATGTTGATGTGATGCCAGCCTCGTGCTGAAGATTTCCAGCTTAGTGTTGATGTTGATGATGCTCCAGCCTCGTGCTGTGATGATGTTGCTCCAGTCTGATGTTGTTGATACTTTAGCTTCATGCTAAAGATGATGTTGTTGATACTTTAGATGATGTTGATGATACTTTATCTTTATGTTAAAGATGATGATGATGTTATATTAGTGTCATACTAATTGATGTTGATGTAGTCGCAGAGGCTACTCCAGCTCCATGTTGTGAATGATGATGTTAGAGATGATGAGAAAAACTTCTGATGATTTATAGATGTGGCAGTCAATGATCCAAGACGTTAATGATGGTCCTTCCCTCTCTCCCTCCTGATGATGTTGTGTCGAGCTGTGTCTGTAGAATACCCTTCTTGTTAAGGGGGGAGTGTTGAAATATTGTAACTGCAAAGAGTATTCTACTTATTATTATTATTATTTGAGTCATTTATGTATAGATCAAATCCCCTTTTATGGATTGATCTTGTCAGGGCTTGTGTATGACCAAATCCCCTTTTGCGGATTGGTCAAACCCTAATTATATCATGCAAACTAAGAAGTTGGCCCCAGTTCTAATTAAAGTGGTTATTACTACTAAGTGAAGAGATCAGCCTTGCCTATTGAAGAGACACCTCTCTAGCACCTGCCAAACAGTATAAATAAGAGTGGATGATGCCTCATTCACTCACTCACTCAAGTCACTCAATAAGTGCACAAGTTTGGAGATTTCTGAAGTTGGGAGGAGGAGAGAGAGGCGCTAGACTTGGTCTTGGATATTCTCTATTGTTTGGTCTTTTATCTTGGCATGGTATTGGCAATCTATATTAAGGAAGTTTTGTTGGGTTTCCTCCCCCATGAGGGTTTCCCAGAATAAAATGCTTTGTATCTTGTGATTGTGTTTCTCTCAGTGATCCTACTTGCTATTGTTATCTAGTAAATTTGAAAAGAACTACATAACAAGCTCTAAATTTAACATTTCGGGTACCTTCCTGGAACAAGAACGAATATAGCACATATATAGCAATTTCCAAGTACCAATATGATAGTAATACCTCAAGAGACAGTAGACAATGAAAATATATGCCAGCTGATACAAAATTGTAGCAAACTAATAGTCTACAACAACAAATAGTATTGTGTAATAGCCACAAGAAATTTAGCTCAGAATTGCAAGAAAATACTGTGAAAACTTAGCAATTTATCCAATAGATCAATTATCAACCATTCCAAGCAATTTCTGAGTATGTTAGCCAATAGTTAAAGTGAATTATGCAACAAACTTAAGTAAATTAGATGGTTGTAACAGTTTTTGGCAACAACAGCAACAAAATTAGTAGATTAAGCTAAGCTAGGGAAAGGAAAGGTTAGTAAAAGCCTTAGACAATGAAGTTTAGAAGTTTGTTTGATCAAATTCCTTCACAAGTGTAATGAAACTAGTTCATTTTGGGCTATGGAATCATTTACAACAGAACTATAAATGTAACTTGGAGAATAATGATAACAATGTCTAAGGAAATAGGATGAAGTTTAAGGTGCTAATACCTTAGGGCCTTAAACTTCAAACCTTGAGATAGGAATTTGCTAGAAAGCAAGCTCTTTTGGGCCCTAGCAAATTCTTTTTTCCTTAGATTCTTAAAAAATTAATAGCAATAAGCTTCTAGAACCAAACTGCAAAAGTGCTAGCACTTTAGGGCTTTAGGAGTTTTCCCTAGATGAGATTTCTTAACAAATTAATGGATGAAATAATCTAGAAAGTGGAGGAAACACCTTATGTTCCTCTCCTAGGGTTTACACAAACAATATACCTTCAATATAAACAAACAAAATTTACCATAAACATTCAACACACGAAAGAAATTGCAAATTTTACTTACTTCAACAAGATTAACCAAGCACAAACCCTAGTTGCAGAAAATTTTGCCAAGAAACATCCACAAGTTGTCCTCCAAGAGATAGCGCATGAGTAGAAAGAGCCAAGTTTCCCAAGAGGGAGAAAATTTAAGTCCTCCCTGTTATCCCCCATTCCTAGGGATAACTAAGGAGATGATGTCTCGAGGCCCTCAGGTTGCAAACATCGAATACCGAGAGGCAGATGAGCAGGCAGGGGCCCCTATCATACCACACATCACCATCTGATCGATGGTAGCAACATCCACCACACCCAGCTTGGCCCACAGAGGACAACAAGTCTTGCTTCATGAGGTAACAAGTCTGGTGTCGTGGTAAGTGTCATTTTAATATTTGAAGCATTTGAACATGTTGCAAAGGATCCTTTCTTGATTTTGAAAATGTTTGCTTGGAAATTATGACTTTTGCCTCATTTCACCTTGGTGGTTAACATGTCATCCTAGCAAGTGGGTCACCCTCAGGGATAGGGTTGCTACTAGGGGGTCTCCTTGAAGAGTCATCGTACCACTCTCATCCATACTTATCATTTTTCACACTCATTTCCCTTCGTCTCCTCATCTTTTGGGTTTTGGGGAGAAGGGCTTGCACCTCATTTCATGGGAAGAAGGGGCTGAAGGCCCAAAGGCTTGTAGCTGGCTAAAGATAAAATCCAATAAATTATCCTCCAGATGCTTGCCCTAATGTCTTGAGAGCAATGAAATGCTTCTCCACAAAATTCAAGGACCGGTAAAATCAAATACATAACTAATAAATGTCATGCTTGTTGAGGGAATGCATTGCGGTGTCTTTTACTTTCCTTGCACATGGAACTCAATGTGTTCTAGCCTCAAGTAGTATTGCAGTACTCTTTACTTTCCCTTGCATATAGTACTCAATGTTCGGACTATAATTAATTAATGGAAAAATAAAGGGCTCGGAAAAAGGTTGCATTGAAAACGAGGATGCAACACACCCTCTACAAAGGCACCCATAAATGAGACAATATGAGTCCTTGTATGTCAAGAAACCCCATGCCCAAAAGTCACACCCCCATCCACCTCATAATATTTTACATGACTTACATAGGGTCTTCTTGGGAAACAACCCTTGAGTTGGGGAATAATCCACCCAATAGGGCACCTTAACAACCCTCCCATACTTAAATTTGGCAAGTCGTATAAAGTCTTTGAGCATTTGTTTATTTTGAAAAGGGGGGATTTGATGCACATGTTTGGGTGGTTCTTTTATTAGATATGGCTTACTTGGCATGATACTTGTGACTTGTGGATCCTTGGAGGGAAAATCTATTTGTCTTTGCAGGACTTTGCCAAGTGAAAGTCTTTTCATGGAGGCACAAGGTCACTTGGACCTTCATTGGGGCATGAATCCCACAAGTTGGATGATGCACCCCCCCCCTCCTTGGACACATGGGAAGATGTATGTTTCCTTTGGAGGCACTTGGACACCATGAGATGAGCATGTTCCAGCCTTTTACACCCGAACGTTGGCCTTGGATGGCCCAAAATGTCACCTTCCACGCCCTAGACATCTCACAAGGGCTAGGGTTTTGATGGGGTTTCTCATGGATTATGGTGATGCGGCATGGTTTGATGGAGAGAGAGAGAGAGAGAGAGAGAGAGAGAGAGAGAATTGGCATGCATTAGACCACTTGTTGGCAGGCAGGGTTTATGGCCTATGGAGGCCCAACAATTTTCGTCCTAGGCTAAAACATCTCTCCTAGAGGCCTCACGTCACCCTTTAGGACATGATGTCACCCCTAAAAGGCCCTAGAAGGGGATTTTCTTTTTGTAATTTTGAATTTTAAGTTGTAAAAAGACAAATAGGGAGTGTTGACCGCCTATTCAGCTAGGGGTCAACTCATGTACCATGAAGAGTTCATCCATGTTGAAGACAGTATTTGGTTCTACTTGGTGTCTGATGTTCCAGCACTAAAATTTTGTAAACGAAATTTCCGCACCCCTGCGTGGGTTGATAATGTAATGAGTCTGCATGAGT
>JASDQU010354252.1:0-12054 GCA_032191745.1 Picea mariana
GCTAAATATTTAAAAATAGTGTTATTTAACTACAATGATTTTTTATCTATAAAAGAAAACTTAAAAAATGTGTTAAAAATGATATTTTCCACTATATATAAAAAATATGGAACCATAAATTAATTAAGAAGACGAAAATTCATATTTTCAAAAATGTAAATGGTAAAAAATATTTTAAGACTGAGAGAAGCATGGAAAAATGATTAAAAGCACTGTTGATAACAAAATTAAAAAAAAAAAGATTAAAAATAATTGAAAATAAATGAAAAAATAAGCATTTAAAAAAAAAAAGTGGAAACATTATGTATCAAAAAATTTAAAATATTAAAAAACCACCTAAAAATGGAGGGGGGTGCTACTGGTAGCACCATTTTTAAAAATGGACTTAAAAACGTGACCCCCCCAAAAACGAAAACTCTATAGAGTTCTTGTTAAGTTGGTAACTATATTTTAAGGTTTGATGAATATGTCATTGATACTATCTTTAAAAACATTCTTACTTCATGTATCAATATACAGTGTTGATACTACTTGGTCTAAGGTTATATTGACTTTTGAAGATGCATGCTATAATTGATTGAAGGAAGAGGTCAGGAAGTCGTGTTCTCCACTGAATAATTCAAAGGGAAAGAAGAAAAAACCGAAATGCTACCACTTCCACAAAATATGGAATATAAAAAGAATTGTTTGAAGTTCAATGTTGTGAAAGGAAATAATAGTGATGAGATTGATATCTCTTGAGAACATCTCTTTATGACAATAAATGTGGACATGCATTTTTTTTTTATAAACGATAATATTTGGATTCTGGTATGGTGAAATGCATAATCTCTAACAAGAATGGTTTGTTAAATTTTAGTTTGCTGAAAAGGAAAGGGATGTGATTTTTTTAGGTAGAGAAGATTATGGAATTGTATTTAAATGGGATTGCCTCAATGATAATGTCACATGGGGCTTATAAAGATATTCTTGATGTTTTGTATGATCTTACAATTGTTAAAAACATGTTAATTGTGTTAAAAACTTGTTAATTGTGAATTGAATTATCGATGTTGGATTCATTGTGGAATTCATCATAGTTGGAGGTTAGTTCTAGCATTCTAATGGATATGTGATTGCAAGAGTAGTAAGGAAGGGTGATTTTGTATACAATTTCTAGTGTAGATGTTCCTGAAGTGACATTAAATACTAGCATGAGAATAATAATTTTATTTTTGACATCATATACACATTGGGCATATTGTTGCATAGTCAATGAAGACCATAAGGAGGGGGAAGCTCATTAAATGTTCAGAGTTGAAAATTTATTTTTTACTTAGAATTTGTGAAGAACATTTCTTCCATAAACAACATTATTTACTTTCTTAAAGGATAGTGTCCTAGAAAGTTTTGGAGCTAGTTCACTCCCATATAGAGTAAACTAGGTCACACAATCATATAGAGTAAACTAGGTCACACAATCATACAAAGGTATTTTTTAATGTTATTTTCCCCCCAAAAAAAAGCTTTTTTTATTTCTTATAGGATAAATAAGAAGCAATGGAGTGTTTTAAATTGTTCTAGGTTCCCTTGGTGGAGGAGGAAACTAGATTTTTTTTAAATAGGGTGTGACAATGGTGGTGAGTATGCCTCCAATTCCTTTAGGGAATTTTGTGAACAAAATGACATAAAACTTGAATTCAAAATGCCCAATACTCCACAAAAAAATGGAGTTGATAAAAACAAGAGTAGGAGATTGATGGTGCGCACCTACTGAGTTGCCTTGGAGCTCTTTTTGTAAAAAATAAGTGTATTACTCTTTCTCTTTGATTAAGAGCTTAATCATGATGAAACATACATGTATATTATCATTATTTATTTTGAGTTCATGCCATGGAAATTCTATAGATGTCATTAAGTGAATGGATGTTGCTATAACTAGTATAGACCCATCTTAACTCCAGTTCTATGAAGCATCGAGAGGGATTAAATCTCTCGAGGTGCAAACCCTTCCTCCTTAACCCTTTTTAAAGCAAAAGGTTAGAGCCAATATATACAATTTTCATTTACTTATTTTATTATTATTATTTAAGACTGACACATGTCAACTCCATGTTGAATTTAGGCAAGAAATCACACATCAACCTAATACTAGAGTGTAGAATGCGCTTCTTGGCGCAATAAATTAAATTACAAAATTTGTATGATAATGCACTAATAAGATTCATTCATGCAATTTTTTTGTAAAAAATATGAATTTTAAAGAAGAACAAATTTGGATTGGGGTTCACTGGAACATATTCTCACATGTTCACCAAAACTTAGCCTCATATTTTCCTGTATGACCTTTAAAAATGAAAAATGATTGTAAATGAAATTTGTATATAACTTATCCATATGGTAGCAAGACATAAGTATCCACATGCTCACCAAAAACAAGCTTTAGATTTCCCTGTATGACCATTAAAAATGAAAAATGACTATTAATAATGTTTGTTATTAAAAATGAAAAATGACTATTAATGATGTTTGTTGGCATTTAAATTTAAACAACCTATAATTGACATCAATATCCACATGCTTACCAAATTTTGTATTTATGTTCATATATTTTTTTCTTAAAAAAGTGGAAATATAATCCATTTAAAAAAATTTTCTCAAATCCCCATACTGTTGTCAAATGGTGTTTGTTATCCATGAAATTTTTTTGGGCACTTATTATAAATACTATTAAAAAACTAATTAAGATGTTTCCAATGATTATAAGTTAATTTATTCCTTGAATTAATCCTACATTGACTTCAAGTACTCATTTCCCCACCACTTAAGGTATGTGAGTGTAGTGATAAATTGATTTTGTAACATATTTAACTCTGTCATATAATGATATAATGATTTATGTTATGTGTAGGGCATCAATGCTAATGTTAATGATACTTATGTTATAACACTTTGAGACAATGGGTGTAAACACACATACATATATAAAATGATTTGTGTTATATGTGGGTGTTAATGTTAATGATGCTTATGTTATAAGAGTTTGAGATAATTGGTGTAATCTTGTGCATGTGTATATGAAATTATTTTTTTAATATTGGTGGAATTGACAACATGAGTGGTTCTCGTACTCGCGTGATACAGGTCGATTCCCGTCTATTACCACTATAACCTCTAGATGCATCCACACACCCCGCAAGCATGGGACACGAATAAATCAAAGTGAAAATAGAACAAATCATTTCTTAATATAGTTTCTACTAAACATTTGTTTACATATAGTTTTGTTATAATCCTATTGGTTAACTTAACAGGGCGTACAACCTCGAAAGTAATGACATTTTAAACATCTTGACGAGCATAAAAGTGATTTCCTCACAGAAAACCAATTGGGGTTTTAAAGGGGAAATAAGTCAGTAAAAAGAAAATAAAATGTCGGAGATACACCGAGCAAATCCTTTGGTGTGGAGATACACTGAGAGCACCAACACCACTTCAATTGGTTTTTACTTCAAATAATTGTCAAAACTCGTCGTGAAGTTATCATAGAACGCAAAAGCAAAGTAAAATGTCAAATTACAAGTCATGGAATTTGGAAATAAAGATGTTTGTACGCTTTGAGACTCACTATATTTCTTAGGGGTGGTACTCGTCCATTTAATTTGGAAAACTTTCCATTAAGTTAATCATTTTTATTTTAAAAAGTTAAATAAACTAAAATGTCATATAGTATAGAAATAAAAATAAATAAGTTTCTTCATTTTCATATAAATAGGTTTCTTCATTTTCATATCAATATTACATTATTTTTAAATTTTGATAAAATATATATATAATTATTTTAAACAGTCATAAAATATTAATAATTTAATTTTAATTAATATATATATATATATATATATATTTTACCAAAAATTCTTAAGATTTGTTTGTGGTATCAATACCATTTAACAATTTGCTTGCACAAATATGTTGATTAACAAAAAAATAAACATGTATCGAGAAGGATTTCAATTCTAATAAATTATAACAGTACTCCACTTTATTAAGGGATTAAACAAATTTTTTTAAAATATTTCTTCTTAAAAGGATTGATAATCTAAGTAAATTAAATTGATAATGAAAATATAACAAATCTTTGTTTTAATTCGGTTCATTTACAATTTAATAGATTTTTCCTCCTTATATAGAGTAAAAGATAACAGGGTGAGGGAATATAGAGTAAAACATAATAGGGTGGAGTGAGAGTGGGTGGAGTATAGAGTAAAACATATTAAGGTGAGGGTGGGGGGAATATAGAGTAAAACATATATTCCCCCCACCCTATGTTTAACTTTATATTTCTCCCCACTCCGACCCTCACCCTCACCCTCACCCCCACCTCCACCTCCACCTCCACCCCCACCCTATGTTTAATTCTATATTTCTCCCCACTCCGACCTTCACCCTCACCCCCACCCTATGTTTAACTCTATATTTCTCCGCACTCCAGCCCTCACCCTCACCCTCATATGTTACATAAAACAATAATATGTTTTACTCTATATTCCCCCCACCCTATTATGTTTTACTCTATATTTCTCCCCACCATATGTTTTACTCTATATTTCTCCCCACCCTCACCCTCATCCTCATATGTTACATAAAACAATCATACTAAGTCTTAATTTAGGATAGTTAGTTTTTGTTGATAAAAATAAACATTTTTTTCTTTATAATTATTTCACTTTTTACTTTATCACATAAAATAGCTATGGGAAACAAATTCCATGCATTTGTATTAGAAATTTTATAAACATATAACTACTAACATGAATAGATGCCAAGATATTTATCTTTCTATGAATAAATCTTACTTTTCATGTACATTTGAGGATGCTACTTTAACTTTAACTTGTGGTGCAAATATTTAGAATCACTATTTTATATATATATATATATTTGAATTTTGATAAAATCATGTATTAAATAAATATGTAAATTATACGTAAATATGTATTGTTAGTGCGTGTTATATTGAAAAATTGTACTCATTTCTTATGGATTTGTTTTTCATGTAAATATGAATTGATAGTGTGTTATATTATTGAGTTGACCAAACTCATTTCCTATGGATTTGTTTTTCATGTAGATATGAATTGTTAGTATGTATTATATTATTGAGCTGATGGCTCTAATCAATCTAATATTCTCTTGATCTTTGTTGTTTTCGATTTAATAGTTTTTGAGCTATAAAAATAGTTTATCAATTTTAAAACAACATATTAATAATGATGTAAGGACATGGCCAGTAATACCCCTAGGTTGAACCCCAAGTGTAGATATGAATGTAACTGTCATTTACATATAAGATGGTGAGCTAATAGTATAAGAAATTTAGTTTGGTTCTACGTGTAGAAAGTTAGTGTGCGTGAATCTCACTCCAAAGGAGTGCACACAATTTTAAAATGATAGAGCGTACAATTTAATGTACTCGATGCGTACCTGTGTAAGTACCCATGAACAACACACTGAAAGTGAAACACCTTAACATATGCAGCGCACACAAGTGTAAATACAAAAGGATGGTGCACTAAAGAAAGATATTTCTAGGTTGGTGCATATTCCAGGATTCAACGCACACTGACTTAGTGCGCAAGTTTTGAAGGCCAGAGAGCCTTTTGTATATACCTTATGTTGTAATGCACACCTGTGTAAGGGCACGAGGGTGGCACACTGAAAGGAGAGTGCGCACATCCCAAAAGTTTTGCACACACTAGTTTAGTGCTCGAGCTTTATGTTTTCAGGTTGGTGAGCCTAGATGCAAACGATCAGTACTGCGATATTGAGAATGTAAATGTAATCATATGCTAGTATAATGAAAACACATCACTGTTGCAGACCAACCACATAAAAGAGAATGGGGGGCTTAAAATCCTCTAGCTGAGGTTAAGGGGGTTAGGTTAAAGGGGCTTAAACCCAAAAATGAATATTATATTAATATTTCTTAAAAGTATAAAGAAATGATATATTATTTTATTCTAAGTCCTAAGGAGGGGACAAGTGGTTGAAAGACATTTCTCAACGTGACAAGTCTCAAGTTGGGAACATGCATTCAGAGAGCTTTGGACTTAGTACACGTTTTTGATCATTCGATCAAGGAAGGAGATCAATGAACAAGGAATGGTAGCCGGCTGATACTGTCACTGAACCCGACTATTATTGTGACCTGTATTCTGCTGTTACTGTTGGAAATAAATGCACATTGATTAGCTTGGAGAGCTAGAATGAAGAGGTGGGTTGTCAGGCTCATGAGACATTGCATTCTCTCCAGGTGAGATAATTGATGGGAGTTATATCCTGATGTGCCAAACTACAACGACAGGGATTTGAGACTTCCTGTTCAACATGTTGCTGAAGCCTTAGAAGGGAAGTGGGGTAGCTGAAGGACTGTTGAGCAGAGAAGGGGCACACTTCCTGGGGTGGGACATGTGTGTGGAGAATGAGAGACTGTAGGATGTTAGTGTGAATTGACATCTGTGATGAACTTTCATGTAATTGAGTCACCTATGAATGAGTTCCTATTGAGTGAGATACTTTAGCCTGGTTGGGAACCCTTACCAAAGTGAATTTTAGCCCCATCTTGCGGGTGGCCCACTATTGATATTTATGAACAACGTGGTCTAAGGGTGGGATGAATGTGGAAGTTCTGCATGCAGTTGGTGTCATTTATTCAAAGATAAGTGCCAATTTGTGTGTTAAATTATGTTTTACAGTAATTATTATGCAATTTTTTTCATGAGTTTATGCTGTTATGATGCATGTATAATTCTATTATGATTGTGTATAATTTTGTTATGAATATGTATATAATCATGTATGGCAGAGTATTTGTATGTTTTAATTAGTATCCGAGCAACCTTGTTTAGTTGCTAGTAATGGAAACAATACAAGATGGTATCATAGTTCACAAAAGATTTAATTGGTGTGACCTAGTCTGGGTGGCTAGGTACGTTACAAGGATGCTATGTAGGCAGAGTACCCGCATCTTTTTGAAAAAAATTAAAATTTTGATTGTACATGTGTATATACTGCACTGAGGAAAATGAATAAATAAGGGGGAGAAGATTGTAATACCCCTAGGCTGAACCCCAAGTGTACACATGAATGTAATTTTCATTTACATATAAGATGATGAGCTGATAGTATACGAACTTTAGTTTGGTTCTGCGCACAGTAAGTTAGTGTGCGTGAATATCACTCCAAAAGAGTGAGCACAGTTTTAAAATGATAGAGCGCGTAGTCTAATGTACTTGGTGCATACCTGTGTAAGTACACATGAATGACACACTGAAAGTGAAACAAATTAACGTATGCAACACACACAAGTGTAGATGCGAAAGGATGGTGCACTAAAAGAAGAGATTTCCACGTTGGTGCACATTCCAAGATTCAACACACACTGACTTAGTGCATAGGTTTTGAACGCTAGAGAGAATTTTGTATATACATTATGTTGTAATGTGCACATGTGTAAGGGCACGACATTGGCACACTGAAAGGAGAGTGCGTGCATCCCAATTGTTCTATGCGCACTAGTTTAGAGCATCAACTTTATGTTTTGAGACTTGTGAGCCTAGATGCAAAAGATCAATATTGCGATACTGAGGATGTAAATGTAATTAGATGCTAATATAATTAAAACACATCACCACGAAAGAAAAACCACGTAAAAGAGAATGGGGGGCTTAAAATCCACTAGCTGAGGTTAAGGGGGCTAAGTTAAAGGGGCTTAAACCCAAAAATGAATATTATATTAATATTTCTTAAAAGTATAAAGCAAGGATATATTATTTTATCCTAAGTCCTAAGGAGGGGACTAGTGGATGAAAGGTAGTTCTCAACGTGACAAGTTTCAAGTTGGGAACATGCATTGAGAGAGTTTTAGACTTAGTACACTTTTCTGATCATTCGATCAGGGAAGGAGATCACTGAGCAGGGAACAATAAACAAATATTACTGTCATTGAACCCGACTATTATTGTGACATGTATTCTATTGTTACTATCGCAAATACATGTACATTCATTAGCTTGAAGAGATATATTGAAGAGGTGGGTTGTCAGGCCCATGATACATTGCATTCTCTCCAGGTGAGAGAATTGCTGGGAGTTATTTCCCGAGGTGCCAAAATACAACAACAAGGCTTCGAGACTTCATGTCTAGCATGTTGTTGAAGCCCTAGAAGGGAAGTGGGGCAACCAAATGACTATTGAGCAGAGAAGGGGCGCACTTCTTGGGGTGGGACAAGAATGTGGGGAAGGAGAGACTATAGGCTATCAATGTGAATTGGCATCTGTAACAAAATTTCCTGTAATTGAGTCACCTGTGACTGAGTTCCTATTGAGTGAGATACTTTATCCTAGTTGGGAACCCTTACCCAAGTGGAGTTTAGCCCCAAATCAGGGGTGACCCACTGTTGAGATTTTTGAACAATGCGGTCTAAGGCTGGGATGAACGTGGAAGGTTTGCACATAGTTGGTGTCATTTATTCAAAGATAAGTGCCAATTTGTGTGTTAAATCATGCTTTACAGTAATTATTATGCAATTGTTTTCATGAGTTTATGTTGTTATGATGCATGTATAATTCTGTTATGATTATGTATTAATTTGTTATGAATATGTATATAATCATGCATGGAAGAGTATTTGCATGTTTTAATTAGTATCATAGTAACCTTGTTTAGTTGCTGGTAATGGAAACATTATAGGATGGTATTAGAGTTCACAAAAGATTTAAGTGGCGTGACCCAACTTGGGTGGTTGGGTACGTTACATGGCCACTTAATAAATTTTGTTCTTAAAAGGAACGATTGGAAACATGTGATTAAAAAGATATTCCATAATCATAAAAATTTGAAAGTCCACCAAGTCACTCTATTGTAGGGCAATCTTTTTTTGTCTCTTACTTTGTATGTATGTTGTATGAATAAAGGGTACTTTTCATGTATGTTTGAGGATGCTATTTTTTGCAAATATTTTGAATCATCATAAATGCATACTGAAATAGATATTTATATATAATATTTCAACTTTGATTAAATTATATATTAAATAAAAAATATAATATCAAAATATTAATATTAAATTAAATTATATATGGAAAAAAATAATTTCCAATCCTAATCCTTTGGTTAGAGGAGGACCTATCTAGCTAACATATATAAGAGAAACTATGAAGACTTGACTGAGAATTCATATGGTACGGATGGTACTTAGCTATTCAACCTTTTCATTTCTCAAGATCTAATCATTTGCAATGGTCTAATGAAGTGGAAAAAATCTAACGAGATGAATTGTATCCATTGACTGGGTAGTAGTGTTGTGGACTATGTGATATCATATATCCTTGTTTACAACCAAATAGTAAAATTTGACCTTTTAAACAACCATGAGTTAGATTCTCATCATAGACATTTAACCCTAACTCTAAATGTTATCATGCACAAAAACCCCATTGAAGATAAATCTAATAACGAAAGGCATTTGACAAAAATAAAGATGATCTCTTTTTAAAGGACTTAAACACTGAATTGAATCTTCTATCATATAAAAATAATATTGAAGACATATATCATAATTAAAAAAAAACCCTCTCCCTCCATAAAGAAATTCTCTATTGAAGTGTTGTGTAAAAAGAAGAATATAATTGTCAACCCTTGCGATGATAATGAGTGCAAACTTGCTAGAAAAGTGATTAGGAATGTTTGTAATGAGTCTTTGAAATACTATAAGATTAATATATACAAATACCTAATTAAAAGAAAAACAAATGCACTACATAAATAGAAAGAAAGATAATATATTGCACCTTTCTAAGCTAGATTTAAAGAAATTTTGGAGGCAAATTTTGACTCATAAAACTGAAGAAAATGTTATGATTCTCTTGTTAGATTGAAATTCCTAACTTAAAAATATTTACGAATCTCGTAATGTCCTGGAAAAAATTCAAAATATTTCTACAAAAGATGATGATTTTTCTATATAAGACATAAAGTTTGGGGATAAGTAGTTTGAAAATAGGAAAGCTAAGGACATCAAGGGATACCAAGATGAAATATTTAAAATTGGAGGGCCTATTCTGATCCCTTATATAGACAAGCTCTTCAATTTAACATTCAAGCAGGGTTTCCCGAAGCCTTGGAATCAAAGCCTCATTGTACCTATTTTTAAAAGTGGGGATAACAAATATCCCCTTAATTATAGGACCATTATTATTAGCCTCATTTTATACAAGCTATATGGAAGTGTTTTGGAAAATAAGATAAGTGTATGGATATAAATCCACATAAAAAGATCTAAAGGTAATGCCGATTTTAGAGGTTATTGTTCAACTACAGACCACCTTATCACGCTTAGGATTATTGCAGAGGAGTGTTGCAACAATAAAACCAATCTCCTTTGTTGTTTCATTTACTTTAGGAAATATTTTGAAATTTTTCCTAGGACCAACATTTGGAATAGGTTATAAGAGCTAAAAGTTCCTATCGGGATGCGAACTACTACGGTAAGGTTGTATGAGAAAGTTATTGCCAAGTTTAGGAGAACTGAGGGCTGATCATAAGAAATTAACTACAATATGCTAGTCAAGCAAGGTTTTCCCCTATCCCCTACAATTTTTGGCATTTACAATGACAAGTTAAAAGATTACCTTTGGAATAGGTTAGAAGAGCTAAAAGTTCGCTCCAGGATGAGAAGTGTTGCGGTAAGGTTGTATGAGAACATTATTGCCAAGTTTAGGACAACTGAGGGTTGGTCAAAAGAAATTAGCTACAATATAGGAGTCAATCAAGGTTGTCCCCTATCCCCTGTCCTTTTTGTCATTTACAATGACAATTTAAAAGATTTTTTTGAAGCCGTAGATTGTGTTGGACTAACTCTTGCTAGTATAGTAATAATCCTTCTTATCTACGCTGATGATATTGTTCTCATGGAAAGGAATCCCTATGGCCTTAGTAAGAAACTTAGAATCCTAAATGAATTCTTCTCTAGTAAATGTATGACTATGAACACTCACAAAATGAAGGTTATGATCATTAAATCCAACGTGAATCCAACAAGAACGCCTACAATAATTTTGTATATGACAACAATATCTTGGAGGAAGTGCATTAGTACAAGTATATTGGAATTTATAATCATCACAAGCTCAATTGGAACTATATCATTGAGAAAATGATAAATGGAGGGTGGCAAGCCTATTATGGGCTTGAGAATAATTGTAAATTAATAGACCTTTAGCTATTGTATAATCAAAATCTACTCTTTGAGACTATTTTCACTCTCATTATCTTATATGGATGTGAAGTTTAGGGATGTAGTATCTCTCAATAATCCCGGAGAAGGATAGAACATATACAAAATAATTTTATAACTTATAATCTCAAAATTAAGGGAAATATATCCTATCCTATCCTCTTCATCAAAGTGATCCTTTCCCCCATTGAGAGCATAGCTATGATTATGTACTTAATGTACAAGAACATGATAAACAACATGGATGACATGATGCTTCCCAAAATTGCTTCAGTCTCTAACCAAAATCACCAAAGGCTTAAGTAGGGATGGCATAATGATTCCAAGTCTCATTTTTTTTTTAAATTCGTGATTTGTTTAGAAAAAATTAGAAAACATATAAAAAAATTTAGGGTTTTTTAATTTTTGCATGATAAATTATTATGTGATTCAAAGATGATCTTATAATTGTTTTTTTGGTAAATGGTAATAATTTAAAAAATAGCTAACCTCTGAAATGCTAGAATATTCTCAGATGTCTTCTCGATGTTTCTCCCTTGTAGCTTGCTCCAAATCCTTTAACGAATACTGTACAAGATATCACACAATGTAAAAAGACAAAACAAGACTGTGTATATATAACACAAATGATATAAATTACTGTTAGTATAACGAATGTGGGATAAATAAAAATGGAGAATATTGTCTACATATATACCTAAAATTATATGGATCATCGCTATGTTTAATGAATGTGAGATAAATAAATAAACATGAGAAATATTGTAATTAACAGGTAA
>JASDQU010354256.1:0-12054 GCA_032191745.1 Picea mariana
CATTTCGAAGTTTCAGCTCCTGGAAACTCAAGTGCAAGATTTCTTGTCCTTGCATATCGCGAAATCCCGATACGCGAAGTCCTGGTAGGAGAAATCCCGAAGCGGCTTGATGCGAATAGGATTTCAGGTTTCGGGGTTTGAAGAGTCAAAGAACTCGACTCCCTTGCATTTCAAACTCTTGGTTTTTGAAGTCCCAAAATGCGAAAGGATCCTATGGGCTTAGACCGGGGTCACAACCGATGGACACATGGAAGTGAATCCTATGCTTGGTGCGTGAGTTGTACACGATGGATTTTCAATGAAAGAACCAGTGAATTGGTTTGGTGAAGGTCCCGATTGGAAGAATTAGCCTATGCTAGAACCTCATAGGAATTCAGGAACTCTATCCCACGATGATGAAGGAGAAAGAAAAAGGCGAAAAATCTTAGTTCTCGTAGTGGGTGTGTTACACTACACCTTAGTAGTAATTTTCCTCTAGGGTTTGGTGGTTGAAGCCTTGGCTTACCAACACTTCATTCATCAACCCCTCTTGTCTTTGGATCTCCTATTATCATTTTTTTTCTTCAACATTTGTTGCCACTTTATTGACTCCATTTTCCTTGAGAAAGCATTAGTCTAAGTCCTCCCTAGAGTAATTGATCAACACTACCTTGAAAACCTAGTCTTTGAACAACCTACTAACACTTTCTACCCCTAGAATAGCTTGATCTACTAACCTACTTGTTGTTGTTACTAAAGTAAGTTACAACCATTAAATGCAGCATTAAAAGATCATAAAGCAATTGTAAAGGCTGAATTATACTTTGTATTATGTGCTTATGTCAAATGTTAATATTATGACTTCAATGGTTAATGGTTTTCAGTCATTTTGAAGCTAGTTTCAAGACATTTGATGTGAAGTATTGTTCTATAAACATTGTTGTTATAAGATTTATGTTTACTTTATCATATTCAACAAATTGCTTTATTTAAGAAATTCAATGGTTTTATGAAGTGCTAACCAACAAGTTATCTTGGAAATATATAGTTTTCATGTTGCTTTGTTTTGGGAAGTTACACTTCTGGTATATTATCTCTTCATTGGTTATTTAAACCAGACTTTCTGATCGGTGGTGACTTGTGAGAGGGGACCTTTACCTAGCTATTTTCCCTTTTCCTTATCAAAAGTCCAAGTCATCAGGGACGTCTCCCCTAGGACTACCACCCTAAATAGAAAGATACATCTTATTGAGGTGACAGTTATAAGATAGTCTCTCATTACACCAATTTTCTTTCCATTTACCTTTTCTTCTATCAATGTACAAATTGTACAATAATAAGCCCATAACATGTCTTCTCGTAGCTCAAGCATATGTGAGGTTCACATGGATGGTTGTTATGTCCATTTTCTCTCTCCTCATTGTACTTTCATTTTCATGTTGACACTCCAGCTCTTCTATCAATGTCACTGGCACGCACTTCCTGTCAAGATAGTGCAACAAAATTACTGTGTTGCACTAGGCTACAAGTTAATGAGGAGATGGCTAGTTGTACCTGTTACAAGATCTTTGCAACAAGAGGATGTTGGGTAGGGGGGTAAGGGACCTAATTTGGGGTCATGCCTTTCATTCTCTCAGTCCTCTATGGACCCTCGACCCACCCCATGGAAGTAACCAATGTCAAAGTAGTTGACATGCTTACCCATAATAAAATCAGCCCATAATTTCCTCAGAAAATATAAGGGCATCTCCCTGTTATTGCTGGGAGGTTTATCAAAAACCATGTACCACCTATCTATCCAGTTTTGACTAATATGGGGATGGAAGCGCCAGTCAATGAAGATGTGTTTATTTTTCAATGGCAGTTCTTGTCCATTTCTAGGATCCCTAAAAATAGACAATATTTGTTATTTTGAAATGCCCAGTTTTTTTACTTGGTTTTTGTCCAAACTAATGCTATAGTACTCATACATTCATTCCCTATAATCAGAAATGGAGGTCAATTTTCCTTGGGAACTTGCAATGGAATGCACAATGATGTCCAAAGAAGTGGCGAAGTAGACTCTGCTAGGCTCTCTAGTCTCCCTTAAATGTTCCTCAAGTGTTCGCAATATAACCAAACCCTCATCAATTTCAATGTTTACATTGTGTGGTGGTGGTGTGTTGGGGTTTTAATCTTCTTGATTTTATTTTGAGCGGTTTGAGTTGTCTTGGGGTTCCATTGTATTATATATGCTGCAATTTAAAAGTCATGGCATGTAAAATAGATTCCTTTTTTATTTAAAATACAAAATTACAAAAAAAGTATTAATTTAGATTATTGGGAAAAAAATGCTACATTGTAATGACTAAATTGGATTAAAATTAAGAAAAATGTAACATAACTAGACACGCTGCCCCCCCCCTCCCTTTCTTCCTCCTCTCTAGGTCCACTATATTTTCCCAATGAGATAAGCATGAGCGTAATTTGTGAATAATGGGAACAAATCACACTTGGGCCCTTTAAATATTTTTATCAGTAGGAGAGAGTGCACGTTCTTAGGACCACACATGCTCTCTTAAGACTGCGCACATAGTTTTTCCACTAAACCTATGTGGAAATCCACATGGAGCTTCTGCCATGTCGAAACCTATAGGTATAGGAACGCGTGTGCATTCCTAAGAATGCACATGTGTTCCTGCGAGTGTGTGTTCTTAATCATGCCCTTGCCACTTTTTCACCCACAAACTTCTTACACTCACCCTATGATAGAATTAGGCCATTTATATAATAAAATAGCCTTGAAACTCATAATTTTCAGTGTAAAAGAGAAGAAAGATGAGGACACCCTCTAAATATCCAAGGAAGAACTAAAAAATAAATCACAAATTGAGACAAATTGCCTCAAAGAAGTAAAGAGGTTGAGAAAAAATGAACATAAAGACAGGTTGATCCAAGTTAAGGTAATCTTTATTGACCATAAATATGGCATACTTATCAAAACTCGAAAATTAAAAGGGCCAAGAATATTTATCAATGAAGACCGCATTCCATGGGACCAAGTTGAATTAAGGAAGGAAGTTGAAAAGGTGAAATAAGCTAGGAAGAAAGGGAAATGGAAATCATTTGTAATCAAAAGTCTATTATTAGGGATAGAGACTAGAATGATAAGAATAAATTGAAATTTGGGAAACTCTAGATGCTCTCTTGTAATTTTTTTTTTCCATGGAGTAAAGGGAATATACTAAATTGGATCTCGAGTGACATTGATATTGTTTTATTGGTTGAAATTTGGTAGCATGAAGAAATAGACGTCCCTAATATAGAAGGCTTTTTTATGTGGTCAACATGGAACAAGAAGTCCTCCCATAGAGGGGTTGGAGGCATAGATTGTTACATAAAAATGAACATATTTCCTTACATTCGACTTCATAAGAAAGATCCTCCCAATCAATACATATGCATGGAGATATCAAATATTAACGTTAAGAAGATTTATATAGAAATATGTTATTCCACACCTATAAACTCTACATTTTATACAAAAAAACAATCTAGATAAGAATTCTCCCTATAAAATCTTAGAGAAAGATATATACAACATGAAAAATGAGGGAAATATCCCCCTGTTAAGAGAATTTAATGCTAGAAATGCAACTAATCAATATATTACTTTAAGTAATGATTTTGACCCTAATCCTTTATGGCTAGATGAGGACCTTGTTTTAACTAACGGATACAAAAGAAAATATAGACCTGATCGTGAAGTTGTTTGGTACTGAGCCAATCAATCTATGTAGTTCTCAAGATTTAATAATTATCAATGGTATAAGGAATTAGAAAAAATCTAACAAGAAGACTTGTATCCATGGGCTAGGAAGTAGTGGCATTGATTATGTAATATCAAATATATCCCCATGTACAACCAAATAGTAAACTTTGATATTTTAGATGACCATGAACCTGGATCTAATCATAGAAATTTAACCCTAACTATAAGCTTTTGTAAATGTGTTGAACCTGCACAGAATAGATCTAGCTAAACAACAATACAAACATTTGTAGAGAGAATTGGAGAAATAATAAGGAGAGAAAGAATCAAAGAATTCTCATTAACCGTTATGAATAATGAATAATTTACACATTATATACTCTGTATAACTCAATGAGTGCGCATTGGAGGAGAACCATTGCACCATAGTGGTGGTCTAGAGTGATCTGGAGACACACTAGTAGTTACAAGAGTGAAATTCCACCTAGTCTAGTCTCTCAGGCATTCATAGGAGTGAACTGCCACCTAGTCTAGTCTATCAGGCAGTTACGGGAGTGAACTGCCACCTAGTTCAGTTAACTAGTCAACTAGTCTTCAGTTAACTGACTGAACAGAGAGTAGTGAGGAATTAACTTATGGAATCAAGGGTAATGCACCATTTTGGTGATGATACCAATGAAATTTTGAATTATCATGGTGATGATCCCAATGTTTCACGATGACAAAACCAATGCATCATCTAAACTCAACTCAACTAGTCAAACTGAAGTGTCGACTGAAAGAGAATATTATCCAGGTGGAATATTCTCCCATAAAATATAGGAGACTGGATAATGACTAATTATGATTACTAAACAAGGAAAACCCTTAGTAAAAATAAATCCTAGGTGTGTGTGAAGTAACTCCAACACCCCCCCTGAACATCACTATGGTGAAAATAAAGAATGGGTCCCGCCAAGGAGGCCATGTTTGGTACCCAAATACAAAAGATACATTGAAAAAAAGTGAGGAAAGAGGGAAAACCAAGGAAATTTTGAATTATCATGGTGATGATCCCAATGTTGCACGATGACAAAACCAATGCATCATCTAAACTCAACTCAACTAGTCAAATTGAAGTGTCGACTGAAAGAGAATATTATCCATGTGGAATATTCTCCCCTAAAATATAGGAGACTGGATAATGACTAATTATGACTAATAAACAAGGAAAACCCTTAGGAAAAATAAATCCTAGGTGTGTGTGAAGTAACTCCAACACCCCCCCTTAACATCACTATGGTGAAAATAACGAATGGGTCCCACCAACGAGGCCATGTTAGGTACCCAAATACAAAAGATACATTGAAATAAAGTGAGGAAAGAGGGAAAACCTCATGGGAAAATCCCCCCCTGAAGGTACAATGTATGTAAAAATAAGAACTACAGTTGTTAGGCAACTGTGTCATTCACTCCAAGATGACTTCACAGAGAATTGAACTCCTACTTAGTAAAGGTCTTGGTGAATATGTCTATCGTCTATTCTGCTGAAGGAAAGAACTGTAATTCGATGATCCCCACGTGTACTAAGTCCCAGATGTAGTGCATGTGGATCTCAATGTGTAAGTTCACTGCCTCTAAACTAGATCTCGACATAACTTCAGAGTGCTCTGGTTGTCACACCAGGTGACGATCGACCAATGAAACTGAATGCCCAACTCAATGAGAAAATGTTGTAGCCACATAGCCTAAATGGTTATGTTAACTACCCCTCTGTACTTTGCCTCAATTGAATATAGAGCAATTACAACTTGCTTCTTGGTCGACCAACAGATAGGCCCAGAACCAAGAATGAGTGAGTAACCGGATGTAGACTTATGATCAGTGATATCACCAACCCAATCAGAATAAGTAAATCTAATGAGATCTAATGTAGAGTTTTTTTCATAATGAATCCCAAAGGTGATGGTGCCCTGTACATATCTAAGGATACACTTTGCATCTTTCCAATGTAGCTCATGTGGCTCTTGCATGAAATTGGAAATTGCACCAACTGCATATGAGAGGTCTGGTATGGAGTGTGTGAGATACAAAAATATTCCCACTAGTTGTCTGTATAGTGTGTTGTCAACCAATGGAGTCTCCCTGCCATCCTCAAGTTTGACTCCTGATAGGAAATGAGTTGGAGCAGACTTGCAGTCTGTCATGTGAAATATCTCAAGGAGATCTCATGCATACTTGGCCTGAGACAGTTTGATGCCTGATGCATCCTGATTGATCTCGAGTCTAAGGAAGAAGTGTAGTGGACCCATGTCCGTCATCACAAACCTATCATGTAGAATCCTGTTGACTGCAGCAATCACTGAAGTCGAGAAATCAATGATCAATAAATAATCAACGTACATAACTAAAAGTAGAAGTGAATCAATCATCTTGAGCATGTAGACATTCGTGTCTGATTTACAACATACAAATTTCTGTGACAACAGGTAGGAGTCCATCTTGGCATACCATTCCCTCGAAGCTTGCTTTAGGCCATAAAGGGACTTCTTCAGTCGACAAACCAAATATGAGTCCTGCATAAATCTCTGGGGCTGCTCCATGTAGATCTCCTCAGAGAAATCACCATGAAGAAATGCATTCTTCACATCCATCTGATGGAATTCCCATCCTTTGGCTGCCGCAATGGCAAGTTCCAATCGTGTGGAATCCATCTCCACTACTCGAGCGAAGGTCTCATTATATTCAATACCATGATCCTAATGAAAGCATTTGGAGACAAGCCTGTCTTTTCATTTGTTGATCTATCCATCTGTTGTACTCTTTCTCCTCTAGACCTATATGCATCTGACAAGTTTCCTCCCAAAAGGAAGAGAAACTAGATCCGAAGTCTGGTTCTCGAGGAGGGATTTGTACTCCTCCTACATGGAAGATTCCCAAAAGGGATTTCCAGCAGCCTCGCCATACGACTGTGGATCTAAAGACTGAACCAAGAAAAGATGCATGTAGGTCAATGGTTCAGTGGCAGTGAGTGCAACAGGAGGCTCCTCGAAATCAGATCGAGTCCTCCTAGTATCGACTAGATCACCAATGAGATCCCCTGTAGCATGAAGAGTAGTATGTTCCCACTTGGGCCTCTGCTCTGGCTCTGCAACTGCATCTGGATGCTATGAATCTACATCCAACTGTACTAACTCTGAATATGAATCATCTAAGTCCCATGAATCAGAACTCTCTTTTGAACAAGAGTCGACATGTGCATGATCATCATCTCAGAAAGGTGGAAGAATAAAGGTGTTTGCATGCGGATGTTGAGGTGCATGCGAGACACTTTCCTCGAATTGGAAACTTCACTCAATGATGAGCCAGTCCGAGGAAAGATCAATAAACCTATATCCCTTCACATCGTTTGAGTATCCAACAAAAATTCACTCAGTGCTCTGTGGATCAAGTGCCTTCCTCTTTTCAGAGGGAATCTGGGCCCATGTATGTGAACCAAAAATGTGAAAGTGGGTCACTTCTGGTTTGAGGCTGCTCCAAGCCTCATAGGGGGTCTTACCCTTGACAAAACTATGGGGAGATCTATTTTGGATGTATGTTTCACAATTAAGTGCTTCAGCCCATAGTCTCTGTGGTAGTGACATTGCATGCAACATGCAAGATGCCATATCCTTTAGAGATCTGTTTTTTTGCTTAGCAACTCTGTTTTGCTGTGGAGTATAGGGAACTGTGTGCTGTAAATGAATCCCTGCCTCATGGAAAAGATTATGGATCTCATGATTTACATACTCTCCCCTTTTATCAGTTCAGAGGACTTTGATCTTCTTTCTGGACTGTGTCTCAACCAAGGCTTTGAAATCTTTGAGGTGTTGAAAGACCTCAGATTTTTTCCTGAGAAAGTAGATCCAAGTAAAACGTGAGAAATCATCAACAAAAATGAGAATAGACCTCGCTTTGCTGATGGATGGATGCGGAAAGGGACCCATAAGGTCACTGTGGATCATATTTAAAGGTTCAAAAGTTCGCTGAGACTTTCCTTTGTCGAATTTCTCTTGACGTTGTTTTTCGAGAACACATCCCTCACATACTCCCTTGGAGAAATGGATGTATGGTATATCATCAACCAATCTGTGATTGCTAATATGTTTCATGTATCTAAAATTCAAATGCCCAAACCTTTCGTGCCATATCCTACTACTTTCATCAACACGAGTAAGCAATAAAGAAGAATTAGGTTCAAAGAATTCAAAAAAAGTAAACAATCTAGACTGTTGATTTACCTCACCGGTACCAACCCTGGAGTTGGTTTGAATGTCGTATATGTCCATGAAATTTGGTTTGAATATGAATTTGTTTCCAGTTCCGGAATTCATCATCTGATACATGGAGAGAAGGTTGGCATAAAGTTTGGGAACATGCAACACATTCTCGAAGCTTCCATTCATGAGTTCAATCCTTCCTTTGTTGGTGACTTCAAAAGAAGAGTTGTCCCCCATCAGAATAGGAGGATATTTTCATGAATCCAATGAATATTCTACTGATTTTGATGCATCCATGCGATGTGATGCTCCTGAATATATGATCCAAGCATCAGAATAGGAGTTTATGAAAATCAAGGCATGGCTAGAATTGCCTTTCTTGGAATTCAGATCTTCTGACTTCTTCTTCTTGGCACCCTCAGGGATGCGATCTCCATGGTTGTTTTTCTGAACTATTTGAGACATTATATCTATTTTTTTTTGCATGCATGCGGATTTCGAATGGAATCATTTGTGACAGTATGTGCATTTCTCCCCTTTTCTTCCCTTTTCCCCTTTGGATCTGGAGGCATCGGTGAAGGGTTTTGTGTACCCTTCCTTCTTTGGATGTGCATGATATTTTCATTTATATTTATCTTTATATTTATAATATTTTTGGCTGCCATCATGCAAAACAATTTCATGCGCCCTTGGGCTTTTAATTGTGCCCATGTTGATGAGCTTGGTTTTCTCTTGTGTTAGGGATTCAATAAAGTCCTCAAGAGAAGGCATCTTCCAGGTGGCTCTAGAGGCAAATTTCAAGGTATGGAATGTAGATACAAATACATATAATTCAAGACCAAGATTGGAGATAATTTTGAGAACCATTTGTTTCTCCTCCTTCAATTTATCAACCCCGCAAGATTTGAGTTGCGACAGTAAATCCTTGAATTTTGTAAAGAAATCTTGGATATTCTCGAAGATTTTTGGATCCAATGTGAGAAGATCCACCTCCAGCATGTATCCCCTCATCTCATCATGTTTTCCAAAGAGCCCTTCCAAGGTGGTCCAGGCTTCATTGGGAGTCTTACAGGAAGATATATGAAAAAGGAGATCGAGAGAAATAAGACTGCAAATTGTTCTGAGTGCCTCATCCATGCGATTTAAGTACTTGGATTTTTCTATGGCTGATGTCGGTTTTGTATATGTATTCAAGGTTAACCTCTACAACCCTCTAGTTCAGATATGTATGGCTATTTTATCCTTCCATGCAAAATAGTTGTAAGGTGTAAGAATGAATTATTTTTGGAATTCCATCTTTTCACTATATTCAATCTTTTGTACCTACAAACCATTTTGGTGTAGCTTCTACTTAGCACTCTGTCGGCTCTGATACCATGTAAATGTGTTGAACCTGCACATACTAGATCTATATAAACAATAATACACACATTTTCAAAGAGAATTGGAGAAAGAAGAAGAAGGAGAGAAAGAATGAAAGGATTCTCATTAACCGTTATGAATAATAAATCATTTACACATGATATACTATGTATAACTCAATGTGTGTGCACTGGAGGAGAAACAATGTGCCATAGTGGTGGTCTAGAGTGATCTGTACACACACCAACAGTTATGGGAGTGAACTTCCACCTAGTCTAGTCTCTCAGGCAGTTACGGGAGTGAACTGCCACCTAGTTGAGTTAACTAGTCAACTAGTCTTCAGTTAACTAACTGAACATAGAGTAGTGAGGGTTTAACTCAGGGAATCAAAGGTAATGCGCCAATTTGGTGATGATAGCAAGGCAAGGTTGAATTAGCATGGTGATGATCCCAATGTTGCATTGTGACAAAACCAATGCAACATCTAAAGTCAACTCAACTAGTCAAATTGAAGTGTCAACTGAAAGAGAATATTCTCCAAGTGGAATATTCTCCCCTAAAATATAGGAGAATGGATAATGACTAAATATGACTAATAAACAAGGAAAAATATTGGGAAAAATAGATCCTAGGTGTGTTTGAAGTAACTCCAACAACTTTTCCATGCACAAAAGCTCCATTTAAAAGCACCATGATAACCAAAGGAATTTACTTTTTCAAAAATACAAGTTCAATCATTTCTTAAAAGACTTAAGTAATTATTTAAATATCATTTCATATCAAAACAATATTGTAGTTGGCTATCATAATTTTACAACAATCGTCTCTACTTTCATTAAAAAAATATCTATTGAGGTGCTATGTAAAAAGAAAAATAGTACAACTAACCCTTGGTACGATAATAAATGTAAGATCACTAGAAAATCCATTAGGGATTTTTATAATGTATCATTAAAATATGATAAGATTTATAGATAGAAAAATTTAATTAAAAGAGGAAAAGATACTATATAAATAGAAAGCAAGAGAATGTTTTTCACCTATTTAAGATAGATACTAAGAAATTATGGAGAAAAATTGGTTGTCGTTAAGTTGTAGGGTGGCTGGATTTAAGTTTGATACCATCTCACTTTGTGACACATTAATTCTAATTTTTCCAATTTCATCATGGAATTCATTCAAATAAATCCTTTCTCCACTCTACTTAGATATCCAAGGATTATTGTGCCTCTCTAAAGGGGCTTGCATCATGATGTTTTCCCAAATTTCATACAACTTAGTTTACTTGTTGAGTGTGATAGATAAATGATTAGAATGCATAATATCCTCCACTTATTTTCCAATGGATGTGAAAATTTGTGTGAATGATGGTGTAGTATGATTTATTTGATGGGTCTCCCTAAAAATGGGATGTGGTCCATTTGTAGGGTGGTTGAATTTCAATTTTATAGCTTCTTCACTTGGTAACACATGAGTAGGGATGTTGGCCATGATCATCACGGGAATAACTTGTAGGAAAACTATTTTCCACTCGAGTTACAGTTCCAAGGATTGTTATGAATCCCTAAAACATATTTACACTTGATGTTTTCTAGGATCTTCATCTCAATTAGTTGCTCATACCTACATGTTGTTTCAACAAAAACAATGTGTTGTGTCATTTTATTATTTTTTTATGGAAGTGTCATTTCATGTAAAGAATGGAAGGGTGAATGAGATATTAATAAGGTCTATGCAAAAATTGGTTGTGCGTAATTAATTTGCAAGGTACACAAATTTCATTTTTCCAAAGTGCCACTAGGTAACACATGAGTGGTAATATAGATCATGAACATCATGGGAAGCACTCATAATCAAACCCTTCTCCATTTAATTATAATTTTAGGGATTGTTGTAGCTCCATAAGAGATCTTGATTTTTTCATAGATTTTCACCCAACTTGTTTTTTTAGTCTAATGTGTTGGTTCAATGAAAATAATGTTTTATATCATCCACTTATTTAGTGATGGAAGATGTCATTCCATGTGAACAATGTAGTGGTAAATGAGTTGTTTTTTAAGTTTTCTTGAAAAGTGGCTTTGGGTAATTTATAGGCCAGTGGTTGGATTTCACTTTTCTACCATATCACTCGATAACCAATTAGTGGTAATTATATCCATGTTTACCATGAGAGGCACATGTAAGTATTAAAAAAAAATTGGCCAACTTATTACAAGGATGGATTTGTTTTCGTTATTACTATTTCCCTTTCCTACTTGCACACAAAAATCCCCCTCAATTCCTCCTAAAAATTATTTAAGAACCCCATTTTTCTATTCATATGCCCCATATGCACTAACAGACCACGTATGAAACTTTTCATATGCTTGTTTCTCTTCAGCAGCTAGCATATGCATTTATTTGGCACAAAAAAAATTAAATTGTGATTTTTTGCACAGAGTTCATGGGTTTCTTCAGTTCCTAACCTCCTATATCCCATCTATAACTACTCCAACCAAACTTTTGGAGCATAAATTCATTCCATGAGGTAGAGAAGGAAAACTAACCCTATAAGATCATTATGCTAGGAAAATTAGGCCAGCTTGCAAGTCCCTTCCCAAGTTTTACAGACTCTCCCTTTATTTCTAGAAACCCCTATTTCCAACATTATTTCTCACTTATCCCGTTCAAGAAGAAACTCCTCTTTCCGTGGATTGTTTAAAGTTAGGATTCAAAATGTGCAAG
>JASDQU010354262.1:0-11727 GCA_032191745.1 Picea mariana
GGGGGGGGGGGGTCCGGAATGTGTGATAAAGAATGTGTACATATCTGCGGCCAAGAAGCAAGCGAACAGATCAATGGCTCAAGGTGTTTTTCGGACCCCCCCGACTGATCTGCTTTTAACTGAGGGGGGAGTGGTCCGGAATGGAATCTTTCCTCTGGCGGGCCCCTATCTATACATGGCATTAATCTACCGGTCCCGAGTCCCATCGCCTCCTACTGACTGACATACCTTCGTCATCTCTTGATGTCACCATCCACCTTTCTAAAAGAGTCACATCCCTTAAATTTATGTCAGTCCTTTTCCCCCCATTCACTCGTGGCAAGCCCCCTCACCATGATTTTTACCCCAATCGGTAACCGCCACTTCACCCATCCGTATTCCTCATGTCACTGTCACCTTCCATCTCACACTCTAAGTGATCCATTGGCAATTTATTACTAGATAACCTATCCGTTAACCAACTGATCTATCCCCCATGTCCAATGGACACCCGTTTACTCAAAACTACCCTCACTCTTCTTTCCTTCACCATTTTCCCACTCATCGCACCAAAAGAATTTTTTACATCATTTTTCTCCGTTCAGTCAGTCGCCCCCACCTACAGTTTTCCCCACTAACATTGTTTTTTGCAGGTTACTGTTGCAGTAATGGCGCCAAAGTCGGAACGAGCAGAAGGAGAGGAGACTTCGTTTCTCCTGCCTCCTGTCGACCTCGATAGGATTCCACTGGCCGACAAAGATTATTTAATCACAGATACAAAGTGTGATTTCGATTTCGCAGACCTCCATTCATGGCTCAAAGAAGTTTTCCTGGACCAGAGTGACGAAATTGGACTCTAGGAGTCCAATCTACCCCTGTATCTTTTTCCTCAGATTCACTCTTTTCCAGAGTTTGCCCTCAAGTGCCAATCCCACTACATTCCTGATCAAAGAGCCATCGTTCCCTCCTCTGGAGAAGTCATTTTCCTCATCATGCCTGAAACCATCGACCAAATGATGCAAATACCCCGAGCTGACTCCGCATCACATTTTAGCCTTGAAATTCTCACAGAATTATACTAGAAGATGACCTTCCCTCAAAGAGCTCAAATATTTGAGCTTTTCCTCCCACAATCTGCTCAACTCCCCTCTACAAATCCCCCTTATCCCTCTTCCATATTTTCAACCAAAGGAAACCAGATCATCACGTCCCTATGCGCCTTGTTGTGTTATTACTTAGATCAGTGGGCAGATGAACCCATTTTGGGATTTTTATCTATTTTCTCTACCGATCAGAAGCCCACTACCCAGTTCGAATTCAGCACGTTCCTGGCAAATAATATTCATGAACAATTTGTCAATTTCGCCACAGAAGGCATGTTCAGGTATTCTACAATACTGACATACTTGTTCATTTTCTTTCAAGCGGACAAACTTACTTTTTCCATGCAGAAGATGGATGGAGATGGAAAACCCCAGGTAGTAACCGCATGGACCTCCCTACTCAGGCATAACTCCACGGAGTTCAGTTTCAAGGAGTTCATTGATCAATTCTACCACCTAGTGGTAAGTATGCTTAGCGACAGGCTCGAGCCTAGGATAAATGATGAAGTTCAGAGGATCCTACATCTCTTGGATCACACAAAGACTGGTGATTGGTATTTATACCAAAATCACACTGAGATTAGAGTATATGGGTGTGAGTTGGCACCGTATAAGCTGCCCAAATACTTGCCTGTCAGAATGCTTGCCCTGGAGTACATAAGGCAAATGATAAACTTTGATGATATTCACTTCGTGTCACTAAAGAAAAAGAAACAACTCAGAATCAAAGGGCAGATTGGATCTTTCATTTGCAATAATCGTGGTGCTGGAGAAGAAGTAGACAGGCTGTTAAAGGAAATGAAGTTCTTCATGATTTTCACATGGCACTACGATCCGTGTGGGATCATCTTCGAGATGAGGGTGAAGAGCAAGAATATCCCATATGTCCATGAATCTAGGCCCGAAGTCGAGAAATTCGCAAACCAGACAGTATGGGAACCAAACACTTTGGTCGAAGAAGAACAGTTGGATCCCTCGGCTACTGTATCACAAACAACCACCCCACAAGTTCCGAAAGAGAAAATCCCTAGGCAAGATTTGTCTCCGCCTATCACTAAAGTGTCGTCAGAGGAATTTCAACTACATTCTAAGAGGTCTAAAACTACTTCAGCTCCTGATCCGACTGGGGGAAAGGAAGTCCCATCTACTATAGTGACCAAGGTTGATAGGCCACGCCTCAGTGCAAGTATTCAACATATCATAACCTCAACATTGTCGAAGAAATCTACAGATACTCCACCAACCACCCAGCCAGGCAAGGTAGGACCAAAGCTGAGCATCTTTGAAAAATATGATCTGATCAAGAAAAGGAATCAGGCTCTGACCAGCAGCACTTGCGCCCAGTTCTAGAAGCAGACATCAACTGCACATCATAGGCTGCTATCGGCATTTGAAACTGAGAAGGGAAGAATGCATATGGAATTCCTCCAAGCACATGTACCGGATCCAAAGGTAATCATTGATTACAAAAGGGCCACCTTTGAATTCCAAACTAAGGATGTGCATCTGGCCGATCAGATGGATCTGCACAAGCAAACAGGAGAGATGGTTTTCTATACGTTGGCTCATGCTTCCACAACTGCATCCAAATTGCAAGTGTCCCTGAACAACGTCCAAACACAGTTGAAGTTGGAAAAGATATCATCCTTTGCCTAGGATAACATGATCAAGACTTTGGAGGAACTGGTCCTCAAGATCGGTTACGATCCTTCGAATGTGAAAGCAGCCGAGGAGATGATTAAGAAGAAAAATGCTGACATAGCCTCCTTAAGGAAATAACTGAAATTGCTGCCAACAGAGGATTTGTAGGTGAAGGAGATAGCAGAGACAGAACGAGAAAAAGATGAAATGCTCAAACTACTCATGGGGAAGAATGCACAACAAAAGGAAATGGAAGCTGAGATGGAGAAGCTAGTAAAAGATAAAGAACAACTGAAGCCAATGGAAGTCATTCCATTGAGTGCAATTCCACTTTCGGAAGTGAGCGCAGCATCAGTAACAGAAGTCCCATCCGTGACTCCACTGACATCCCTAGAAAAGAAAGCCGAATTGGCTAAATCTATGGAAAAGATGAACCAGCAAGAAACAGAGATTAGCAGGCTCAAAAAGGAGATTGAGAACCTTTAGGAACTCAAATCTTCCTATCAGATCAGCCTCTCCAAGGAAAAGCAGGTGTCATACCAGCTAAAACAAGATTTACAACAGCTCCGGAAGAAAACAGTGGTAGGTAAAACTTTGGCCGAAGTTAAAGAAAGCGTTTGGACAGACATCACCAAGTCTATGAACGAGATATGGCCAATGATACAGATCATGTTTGAGCAAAATTAGTTAGTKCAGAGAAGAAAATAGGCCATTGAGAAGATCAGATCAGAATTGGGAGAGATGCCCACCCAGGCTATTGAAATCATCAAGTTCCTAAATTCTAAGACCAGGGAGGAGCTGAAAGAGATGAAAATTGAAGATAGAATAGAGACCATCCTTGAGGTCAAAAGAGTTTTGACCAAGAGAGGATTAATGCTTCAGCTGGAAGAAAAGGTTCAGGCCATGGACCTAGGGGTACAAAGGTTTTTTAGTAAGATTGAGGCTCTACAGAAGAAAGGTCTCCTTGGTCTGAACGTAATCAATGACAAATTGATGACACTCCCAGACTACAAAAAGAGACTAGCCGATGTGGCTAAGGACAGTTCAAAGTTTTCAGGAATTCAAGGCAGCATCACTGGCAAGGCATTTCTAGATGCGCTTTAGTGGGACATTAGTATTCAGCATGAGATTTGATACATCTTCATCACCAAACCCACCTTCACCAAATACACAGAAATGGATGAAGTTTATCGAAGGCTACTCAAAGTCAACGTTCCCAGTCATCTCTGATGGGAAGAACTCTGTGACCTGATCGAGTAGTAGATGAGTTTTCCTAGTCCATTAATTTGTCCAGTCAGATGAGGTCATGCAGAGGCCTCACCAATGGTCCACCCAGAAATCAACATGCAATTATGACACATCATCAAGCAGTTCCTAGATTTTTGTAATTTGTTAAGTTAGTTAGGCTAAAAATAGATTTAGCACGTCCTGGTCTTTGATGATAGGATTGTTTTTAATTTTGAATTATAAATACTTCATCTTTTGAAGTATTGAGGGTTGTTGATCTTCACTCCCTGCAAGCTATTAGACTGTAATATTTTTGAAGAGATCTTCCATTAATACAAAGAGGCACTTTTATAGGATTCTTGTGTGTATTCACTTTTGATGTTTTTCTCTCTACGTTAAATGTTATTCTCACTTTGTTATCATACTATTTTCTAAATCTAATCTTTAGGAGTAACGAATGTTGCCGGATTTATCTCGTATACCCTGTTTCTGAATCAAAAGATTTAAGTGTTTATCTTCTCATTTTACAACAAATAAATTCTTAACTACTTCTTTGTTGAAATTATCTTTCTCGTCTTTTCTGCTATTCCTCATTTACGCTACTAAAGAATCTAGTGATTATATTATCTCGCTCTGTGGAAGGTTCCTTTGTTTTTCTGGTTTGGATTTCATCTTTACGACACAGACCCCATAGCCCAATGGATGTGTAAACTATCTCAACCAACTCGACAAACACTACAACAACAAAACTGACTTATTTATTTATCTAGCCTAACATTTAAAAATTTGAAACATATCTAATCATATAGAGAGATCCGTCTCTGAAGTTGGAAGGGATATATCCCAGCTTCAAAAGTGGTTGGATAAAGTTACCTCTCATAGATTTCTTCTTTCGAACAACCTCTAGGAAATTTACAGAGCGCTAACATAGTGGCGACCATACTGGGGAATAGAACAGAAATAAAAATTTATAGCTTCACGTTTTCTTTTCCCTAGAAGAAAAGTTTGTTCCTGAAATATTGCAAATTTGAGAAGAAAGAAATGTTTAGAGGTTGATTAAAATTTGTACATATTATTTTCAGACTCGTAAAACTAAAAATTATATATATATAAATCAAAAAGAAATCTGGCTCCCAAGAAATTTTATACTCGATCTCATCCAGACCCAAAACCTGTGATAGTAACAGATAACCCAGAACAGTTGCTCAGGAAAAAGACTGTAGCTGAAGGCTCAGTAAGTCATACTCCCTGTCTTAAGTCCCTTTCCTTTTCAGGGGAGCTCGTTACCTTTCAAAACCCTAACTTTGACACCCTTTCTGAACAAAGCCTAGTTAGGACAAGATCTGATAGTTTTGTGACTGAAATCATTTTGGACCCAACTGTTTTGCAACCCCGAACTCCTGAAGTTCTATCTCCCACTGCTAAACCACAAACCACTCCTTCGGTGCTAGCCAATCCCTCCTCATCCTCATCTTCGATCGCTACCTCGCCTATCATCCAGTTTGTTATCCCACCTCCTCCACCTATCATGGAAGCCAGATACACTCCCTTGGTGTTGGCCGCACCTCTTCATGCTATGCCCCAAGACTATAAAATGAGACTCCCACAGTTCGATGGAGCAGGACCTTTGAAATCCCAACAACATGTTGATAAAATGAATGATTATTTTAACCTGCACGAAGTAGATGAGGCTGATGTTCAAATGCGATTGTTTGCCCAAAGTTTGATGGGTGATGTTAAGAAATGGTATAAAGGTTTACGTGCCACCTCAGTCCTTGACCTTACCACATTTCAAAGGATTTTTCTAGACAGATGGGAGGTAAAGAAAAACCCTCTCCATATATTGTCAGAATAAAAAAATATCAGAAGAAATCAAGGTGAGACAGTACAAGGTTACTGCACTCGTTTCAATAACCTGTACAATGCAATCCCAACCAAAATCAAACCTCCACAGGGTTTGGCATTGATAAAATTCCCTGATGGTTTTGATGTCGATATGTCATACCAACTAAGGGAAAGAAATTCTACCACCCTGGAAGACATGCAGAAAAGCACAATAAGTGTGGAGGCCAATTTGCTGGAAAAAAGGGCATGACAGAGGTCAGAGAGGAGAGTCACAATTAAAGAGGAACCTTCCACATCAACCTCAGATTCCAAATTGGATTCTTTGGCCAGAGCAATGGAAAGAATGATGGAAAGAATTACTGTGTTAGAAATAAATCCTCCGAGAGAAAACCCACCAGCTCCTCAGGCTCAGAATCCTAACTTCAGAAGAAACCCTCCTCAAATCAGATAGAGAGATCCTAGGGAACAAAGAGAGCAGAGAGGTCCGGATCAACAGATCAGACCTCCCCTACAAGAAAATTATGATGATGAAGGAGAGGAAGTGATTGAGGAACTAGAGGATACCCACATAAACCTCATGGGCATTCACGATAACGAAGCTATTTTCCTTACCCAAGAAGAGAAAGAACTTTTTCTTCTCAATCAAACAAAAGTAAGTGAAGAAGTTGAATATGCCGAACAACAAGCATTCGAAAATGCCATTTTGGAGGTACACCGGCAGTACAATCTACGAAGTAAAAAGACAGAGGGAAGTTCCCCCAAAAAGATGATTGAAACGAAGAAGGTAGTCAAAACTAAGAAATCCTCTGAGCCATCTGCTGAGAAGATTCCTGAGAAGAGTACTGCTGAAGTTCCCGCAAAAAGAAACCTTACTATTCTGAAAAGATCGCCGCAGCCTGAGGTTTCATCAATTAATCAACCAAGTACTTCTAGCCAGAAGAATGTGGTAGACAACCAGAATTGATGAGCCAAAGCAGAGTCCCTACACCTTTCAGCCTCGAAGGGGAATTAGCCAAAGTAAAAATTCCCATTTCACTTTCTGAGTTGATGAACAAAGACGCTTATCGTTCACAAGTGATTAAAGCACTGACCATTGAACCTGATATAGGTATGAAAGCCTTAACCGTTGGATCAACAAATCATTCAAACACTGTGAACCTTACAGATGATCAACCTGAACTTCTGTTCAGACCTGAAGTAGATGGACAAGCCGATAATGGTGATGTCGCTCCTTTTTACATCAGTCTAAATATACATGACCTGATCTTGCATAATCCTATGCTGGATTTGAGTGCTTCCCATAATTTGATGCCTAAAGAAGTGATGGAGAAACTGGGACTGGAGGTCACCAGACCTTACAAGGATTTACACTCATTTGACTCCAGTAAAGTTAGATGTATTGGTTTGATCAAAGACCTATGTATCACCCTGGTTTAGATTCCTACAAAGAGCATGGTCATGGATGTGGTAGTTGCAGACATTCCCCTGAAATATGGAATGTTACTATCCTGGTCTTGGGGGGCTAAGTTGAGAGGTACCCTACAGCTAGATATGTCGTATGCCACTATCCCAGTTTTTGGGCAACAAAGAAGGCTATACAGAGAAACATTGATGAAATACATGGTCAGTAGCCAAGAAAAACCGCACAACTATGCTCTTTACTCCACGCATTCTGACTTGGATTCTTTTATCCTATATAACGATGGTGACATGGGAAAGCAAAACACTCAGCTGGGAGAAGATACATCTGGTCTGGATGAAGGCCAAGAAATCATTGAGGTAGAAAGAAAGAAAAACGTGATAACTAAAGAATTATCGACAGATTTCTAGAGCATGGATTTTGATGGAGTAGTAAGCAAAGAAGGAGCCGAAGCGGGAGTTTGGCTGCACAATCACAGAACCAGGTATTCAAAAAACCATTCTTACAAATTAAATTTCCAATTCACTAACAATATTGCCGAGTATGAAGCCTTGATGCTCGGTCTGAAAAATTTTGAAAAGAGTTGGTGCCAAACAGATTATGGTAAGAGGCAATTCTGAGTTAATAATAAAGCAAATTAAAGGTGAGTATGCGGTGAAACATCCCCATCTTAGAGCTTATAGGAATGTTGTTTTTGATGCCCTCAGATATTTCACTGAAGTTGATTTGTAGGTAATGCCTAGGGGACAAAACATTTTGGCAGATGAATTGGCTACGTCAGCAGCCACATGTAAGATTCATTTTCACTCGACTTGCCCATACACGGTAGAGGTGAAGTGCAGACCAACCGTTCCCGACAATATCAGGTACTGGCAAGTGTTTGGTAATGATGATCAAATCGAAGACTTTTTGCAGTGTAAAAATGATTTTGAATGTACAAATATAGATTTAGAGAACGAAGATGAAAATGTAAAAAGATCTGATTTTGAAAATGATAGTGTAAATAGAGTAGATTCAGGAGAATTAGGCGATGATGAGATGGAGACCAATATTTTGCATTTGAAAAGTAATGTTTTGCCTAGGGGTCTAGTTCCTTTAGAGGGCTTGTTTGATTTTAACGATGTAGCCAAAAAACTGAAAATTGAAGCCAGTGGACAAGAAGTAGAAGATTGTAATATAGGGACAGAGGAGAAACCCAGGATGGTCAAATTGTCCAAATCATTACCCCCTGAGCAAAAACTCAAATACATTGAGTTGTTCAAAGAATATTCAGATGTCTTTGCCTGGGGTTATGAGGATTTGAAAGCTTATGATACCATCATCATACAACATAGGATTCCAATAAAAGAAGAGAAAAAACTGTTCAGACAGAAACTTAGGAGAATCAATCCCAAGTTACTCCCCCTAATAGAAAAGGAAATCAAAAAAATGTATGATTCCAAAATCATAGTCCCGTTACATTTTTCCCAATGGGTCTCAAATTTGGTCCCAACATGTAAGAAATCTGGGGAAATCAGGCTTTGCATTGATTTCCAAAATTTGAATAAGGTCTCCCTGAAGAACAATTACCCCTTGCTGAAAATGGACCACATACTACAAAGGGTAGTCGGATCCAGTCGAGTCTCTTTGCTGGATGGGTTCTCGGGTTATAATTAGGTCCTTGTTCACCCAGATGACCAAGACAAAACCACTTTCACTACACCATGGGGAAATTTCATGTATGTGAAAATGCCTTTCGGTTTGATGAACGCTGGAGCCACTTTCCAGAGAGCAATGGACATCGCCTTTGTGGAAGAATTAGGTAAATTTATTGTCATCTATCTGGACGATGTAACTGTGTTTTCCCAATCTGATGACAAGCATTTGCGACATCTTAGACGAGTCTTTGAGAAATGCAGGAGGTTTGGGATTTCTTTAAATCCTAAGAAGAGCCTTTTCGGACTAGAGGAAGGAAAACTGCTAGGGCACATAATCTCTAAGGATGGAATCAAAATAGACCCCAGCAGAATTGAGGCCATACAAAAATTAGAAAACCCAAGAAACATCAAAGAATTACAGTCTTTTATCGGAAAAATAAACTTTCTACGAAGATTCATACCCAATCTGGCTGAACTCCTCAGAAACATTACAAATATGTTAAAAAAGGATGTAAAAGTAAAATGGGACACCGAGTCCAGGCAGTCTTTTGAAAAGGTCAAACGAGCACTCACACAGGCCCCCGTCTTGATCAGTCTTGATTTTACCAAGGATTTCTATCTTTTTTCTTTCTCTTCCGAACATACCATTGCAGTGGTATTACTACAGAAGAATAGCAAAGGGTATGAACAGCCCATAGGTTTCCTCAGTAAAGCGTTAAGAGATGCTGCTTTGAATTACAAGATAATGGAGAAACAAGCTTTTGCCTTGGTAAAAGCCACAAAAGATTTTAGGGTCTACATTCTCCATTCCCACACCATTGCATATGTTCCAAATGCGGTAGTAAAAGACATTTTGACCCAGGACAATCTGGATGGAAGAAGAGGAAACTGGATTGTTGTCATTTTAGAATATGACATAGAGATTAAGCCTACGAAACTAATTAAAGGTCAAGGTCTAGCAAAATTAATGGATGAATTAAATTTCCATGCTCTTGACATTAATTTCTTAGCTGTAGCAGATGAACAGTGTGAGACGGCGACTCCAAGCGTGAGAGAGGTATTTCTCAACTCTCCATGGTACGTAGGCCTAATATTTTTTTTGCATAATTTACAAGCTCCCCCTGGTTTGACTAAGACTAAAGCTAGGTTTTTGAAGTTGAAAGCATTGAAGTTTTGGATTCTAGAAGGCAATCTGTATTGGAAAGATCCAGGAGGTATTTTGTTAAATTGTTTATTGAAAGATGAAGCTGACAAAGTGTTACAAGAATTTCATGCAGGAGAATGTGGTGGCCATCTGAACTGGAAGGTCACAGCCAACAAAATACTCAGAGATGGATTCTATTGGCCCACCCTCTTCGGTGATGTACATCATAAAGTGACTTCATGTCATCAATGTCAGTTGTTTGAAGGCAAAAGGAAACTTCTTCCTCTCCCCCTGAAACTGATCTCAGTTGAAGCCTCGTTCCAATAATGGGGATTGGACTTCATTGGAGAAATACACCCCCCTTATTCAGGCCAGCACAGGTGGATTCTTACTGCCAATTTTACGAAATGGATCGAAGCAGTACCAATCAGGYAAGCCACTGATTCTGTTATTATTAAATTCCTTGAAAATAATATCTTGTCTCCCTTTGGATGTCCTAGAAAGATTATAACTGATAATGCAGGTGCTTTTTGATCGAAGAARCTCATATATTTCTGCAACCAGTATCAAATTGGTTTGGGACACTCCACAGCTTACTAGCCTTAGGGGAATGGGCTGGCRGAATCCTCAAACAAAACCCTGGTAAACAACATCAAGAAGACGTTGCAGGAAAACAAGAAGTCATGGCATAAMAAGTTGGTGTTCACATTATGGGCTGACAGACTGACCACCAAAAGGTTAATCGGTATGTTACCATATCAGCTGGTCTATGGCACGAAAGTAGTTTTCCCCACTTCCTTAGGAGTCCCTGTCATGAAATTKCTTCAAGACATACAAGCCGAGCCAAATGACTCACAAAGAAGGATCAATCAAATGATCCATTTGCAGCAGTCTAGGGAAGAAGTATTCAACAAGACTCAGGTAGTCCAAGAAAGAATCAAGAAGATTTTTGACAAAAGAACCAAGGAAGATGATTTTGAGCTAGGAGATTTGGTGTTGAGATGGGATGCCAGAAATGAAGACAAGGGAAAGCATGGAAAATTCGATAGCCTGTGGAAGGGACCATACATGATTCAAGCATTCAGGGGAAACAAAGCTTTCTTGCTAAACAACACTGATGGGACAGATCTGCCAGGAGGACTTGTAAATGGCAAAATGCTGAAGCATTATTTTCCACCTCAGTAGAGACTTGAGGTTTCACTCTCCATTGTACATACCATCTTTATTTTTCGCCTGCATTTTTTGAGTGAATAACTTTAGTCAGTTGGTTGAAGCCCAAAGAGAAGGCCCTAAGTCGCTGGCCATTGTTCTTCCGGTTTTTGAGAATAAAACCAATTAAACAACAAAGGCAACTAAGGAGGAATTTTCAGAGAATCAGCAACCAGGATTCTTGGCACTTCACAAGGAAAGTACCATCCCCAGGCAGAGTCATTGTTATCACCCTATAAGTTATAGTATCAACTGGTGACTGGAATATTATCTCTCCCTACTGTTTTTGTTGACAAATGATTTTTCATTCTACAAAGAAAAAAGAAAAGAAAGAAAAAAAAAGAAAAAAAAGAGGGCATAAAAGAATTTCAATAAAGCCCCATGCAATAATAGTAACTTGGTCCATACCTTTCAAGCATGGCCAAGTTATTTTTAAATTGATGTTGATAGGGTTAGTGAATAAGTTTGGCTAAACCGTTTAATCTTAGCCAAAGTATCTAGGTTAGGTTAGTGAATAAATCT
>JASDQU010354266.1:0-12054 GCA_032191745.1 Picea mariana
TTTCAGTGCGCGGTCTCTCAAGGTAGTACTAAACTGAGCTCTCTTAACTGCTTCGTAATTGACTTGCTTAATACTCCATACATCTTCACATAGAAACCAGTGTTGATCAGGATCTACAAATCTGTCTCCTCTAAATATGGGTAGCCTCATTTCATCCGCCATAGATCTTCCTAAGCTTCTTGACTGATTATGTGTTTTACTATTGGTAACAGTGTTCTGATAACTCTGGCTACTCTGGTTACTTTGGCTTCTTAATG
Source organism: Picea mariana (assembly GCA_032191745.1). Taxonomy (NCBI): domain Eukaryota; kingdom Viridiplantae; phylum Streptophyta; class Pinopsida; order Pinales; family Pinaceae; genus Picea; species Picea mariana. Next base: position 258 of record JASDQU010354266.1, read on the forward strand.
CTGCTAAAACAACAGGAGGAGTAGTAGTACTTACTTTGGCAATCGACGCAATTCTTGAAGTTCCTGGTTCTTATCAATGAAGTTCTTCAGTCTTCCCTTTCTCTGCCCTTGTGGACTCTGAATGTTCCTCCTTCAACAACTCTTCTTCTTCTCCACTACAGAACCATTTGTCTTGTGCTAGTGGTTCGTGAGTCTGCTCAAACAAGTTCATGAGAGGAGCCTCTCTGAAGGTACTCCCACTGCACGTATGTCCAAACTCTATGTCGTTGTCATTGTCTGAGTTTTTGAACATTAGCTTTTCAATATGACCCACTACTATATCTTCAAGATGTTCTTCTCATGCAATATCATCTTGATCTTCAACTTCAAAAAGTGTAAAAAATTTCCTCTAGGTCCTTTAAAGAAATATCTCTCTGCTTGGATATATGACTCTACTCTGTCAATAGCAAACTCAGTAATGTACCCTCCAATGGTGTTATCAAAACAGTGACTGCTCTTGACACGGCATTATCAACTCTCTTGATCTTCTTGATCATCATCGACATCCAAACCACAGATGATCTAGATTTGGCTTCAAACTGGGTATTTGTTGATATGGCTAACCACTTGTATAGCTCCTTATGGATTCCTCCAAAGAAAATCTCGTGTATATCAGTAAATATATACTTTTCCAACCAGTCTTCTGTAATAATATTAGGGTTCTTGTTCTGAGCTTTAACGAAGTCCTTTTCTTGTTCTTCTATCCACTTTTGAATCTTTTTCTTCGATGGAAACCACCTTGACATTCCCTCAAGAAGATCCTGGTCCCAACAACGAAACCATTTGTTGGCACAGGGGCAGACCCAGGGTTCAGCTCTAACATCACACCAACAAGCCCTAACTACTGGCCCTTTCGGCAACACCTGCGAAGCATATGTAGTCTCACCTGAAGTAGCAATAGGGGGTTGCAGAACACAGGTGTCTACAACCAGAGGAAATACAAGGTGGGTCTAAGGCAACAACATGCAATAACCTAGCTATTCTTTATCTTCTTTAAGCCTACTACGTGAGCTATATCTCATATCTTAACACAATGATGCAAGAAAATAATAACAGAAGGCAAAAGAACACAACATCAATCACACAAAGCAACAAGATATACGTCGTTCACCCTCTCCCTAGGGATACGTCCACAGAACTATGTTTCTTGATATTATATGAAAACATACAGTTCTATCTACACTCTTAGCTTGCATATTTCTCTCTCTTTCTCTCTCTCTCTTTCTCTCCCCACCCTGCGCACCGAGCTACAGGTTTGATCTTCACACCTAGTTGAAGATATTACAACACCAGAGTGCTCTTACGCACAACACTTCTCTTACTCACAACAATAGTCACTCTCTTAATCCACAATAACAAACTCAAAATCAACAACCAACACCAAGCCCCTCTTCTCTCATCTAGGCCCTTATTTATACATTACAATGACTCTCAGACAACCTTAGGTAGAAACCTAGGTGTCAAAACCCTAGGTCCACTTTGACCCACGTTTTTCAGGCTTTGCCAGCCTGTCTTTCCATCTTTCCCGCAAGGTGCTCCAAAGCATCCATTGGTGGCTTTTTCTGATTGCTGAGTTGTCCATGATCTATCCTCCTTGTTGATCTGTTCTTCTCAAGCTTCTCATCCAACATCTTGTTTTCCCTTACCACTTCGACCCCATCTCAGTCAATGTGCCTTCCGCATAGTTTGCACTTCGTCTTTTTGTTTCTTTTTTCTTTTCTTTCTTTCTTAATTCATACCCAAGGGCCAACATCCCTCAAGAGGTGAGTGGAATGGCCTATTAGAATGTTGCTAGAATGCTCCAATAAGAAAAGAGGATTCTTGAAGGAGGATTGAGGTAGCATAACAACACTATGAAATTCTTGAATTCTTAGCGCACCCATGGCCTCCATTTATAGCATGTCTTTGGGGCAATATCCAACTAGTTCTTAGTGTGGACAAGGGGCCCTTTAGGGAACCCTTTGGTCTTTGACCAGCCCCCCATTCGGATTCAGCTCGTATTTGAGGGTCAAATCAAGTTGGGAGTTGGTCCATAAGTGGTTGAGGGGCCGACAAGAACCATAAATGAGTCATTCACGGGAGTGCACATCTTTTCTCGTACACAGTTGCGCATTGTGCACTCTACGGGCTTCTTTGGGATGTGTATTGTACGCGCGCTTCCTTTAGTGATTCAGTGCATGTCAATTTATGTCCAATTGTATAGTTTTTGCCTCTTGGAAATGCATTTTTGGTGTTGCAAGTGAACTTATAGGTGTTTGGAAATGATGTATTTCTGTAACCATTTGCATGCAATGTTGTGGATGAAATTTCAGTGATAGCACAAAGAACTAGCATTTCCACCAACAAATGACAATGGAAAGAAACTCAGTCTAAATAATTCAAAAGCCAGAAATGAACTTCTGAATGGTCTTTGTGATTTGGTATATACCAAAGTTATACATTGTAGCTCCACTAAAGAGATTTGGGAAAAACTTTAAAATATTTATGAATCAGATTCAAAATTCAAAGCAACAAAGCTTCAAACTTATAGAGGTCAATTCGAACAACCAAAGATGAAGGAAGATGGTAATATTAAAGCTTACTTCTTATGAGTTGATGAAATAGGGAATGCAATCATAGGATTGGGAGAAGAATTTGATGAATCTATAATTGTTCAAAAGGTAATAATATCTCTTCCAATTAGATGTGATTCTAAAATCTCTGCACTAAAAGAAAGAGCATATCTAGACTCAATAAACATGGATGAACTACATGGAATCTTCATAGCATATGAAAGGAGAATTGAACAGGAAAATACAAGTATAAAAGAAACAACATTCAAAGAATCCAAAGGGTCAAAGCAAAAGGTCAAGCAAAAGGAAAAAGAACATAGCAGTAGCAATGACATCTCAGAAGACGATGAAGAAGTGGTCCACTTTGTTAGAAGATTGAAAAAGGGAACCGGTGGCAGATATAAAGGTAAGCTTCCATTGATTTGTTTTAACTGTGATGGTATTGGTCATTTTGCTAACAAATTTCCTCACAAGAAAAATAAAAGAAATGAAGAGGATGATTCAAATATCAAACAAACATATAAATGCAAAAGAACCAAAAAGAAAGTCTTCAAGAAAAGGTTTTGCACCAAAGAATACTGCCCCTCTTCAAACAATGATGAATTCAGTGAAAGTGAGACAGAAAGAGTTTATTCATGGAAATAGAAGACTTCGATAAAGAAGACACCGAAGAGGAGTATGAAGAAGCAGAAGTTGACTACAGAGAAGAATTGTTGAGTGCCATAGAAGTTATAAAAAGAGAAAAGAAGAAAAACAAGAAACTTTAGGAAGAACTAGACAAGAAAGAAGACACTCAAAATTCAAACATTGAAGAAATAAAGCATGTGGTCACTAAATTAAAGGTTCAAATAGAAGAATACAAAATATCGAAGAATCACTCAAAGAAAAACTGGAAGAAAAAGACGGGATCATTGGAAATTTGGAAGCAGAGGTTGTTACATTGAGAAAAGATCTTCAACAGAAGAACATGCAGAACAGTTCAAAGGTTTTGAATAATATTATCAACAATCAAAGGCCACATCATGATAAATTTGGGCTAAGATATAATTAGACAAAAGAGGCCCAAGCTCCAAAACCACAGATAAATAAACACAACCAAGAAACTATGCAGAGACAGTTATAGGAGACAAGAAGTTTTAGAGATAAGATCATAGGGACACTCCTCCACCTAGAAGAGTCATATTTCAAAATCAACGACAGTCAGAAAAAAGCAGGCCTCAGAATGAAGAAGGATTCATAATATCTTCAACTCCTAGGTATCAAACTATATTTTTTGGTTTATTTTATGCATGTAATTATTTTGGACATAAATCTATAAATTGTAGAGCTAATAGTAGGAACGGAAACAACTTTGAAATTCATGCACAAAATGATTATCCAATAACTCCTAGTGAAACACAGAGAAGAAGCTACAACATGTTTGAATCATTGAGCACTGAAATGGAAAGCTACAAATGCAACAACGTTGGACACATGGCCAAAGATTGCAAAATAGCAGTCCCTCCTAGAGAATCACAACAAAATAACAATAGTCACAGACAAGAACCTCAGTAGAGAATATGGATAAGAAAGCAGGATCAGTTTAACAATGAAGAATGCACATTCTCTCTACAAGATAAACACAAGAAAGGTGTTTGGTATGTTGATAGTGATTGTTCAAAGCACATGACAGGTGATGAAGACAGGTTTCTTACATTAAGAAAGGAAAGAGATGGATCAGACTCCTTTGGAAATGTTGACTCAGCTAGAATCATTGGAAAGGGCATAGTCAAAATTGAAAACAAGAATACCAAGGTAGAAAATGTTCTACTAGTGGAATATATGAAACATAATCTTATAAGTTTAAGTCAAATGTGTGACCAAGGTCATAAAATTATGTTTGACTCACATAAGTGCGAGATAAGAAAATCAGGTTCAAGCAAATCGATTGCAACAACTACAAGAACTTCAAGCAACATATATGTATTAAGTGAAATTGGAAATGAAAAGTGTTGTCTAGGAAAGGAAGATGAATTTTGGCTATGGAACAGAATAATGGGTCACATAAACTTTGATAACCTCATCAAAGTCAACAAAAAGGAAGTAGTCAGAGAAATTCCCCAGATCTCAAAACCAACCAACACATTATGAAATCATTGTTAATGAGGAAAGCAAACAAAGACCAGGTTCAAATCAAATGAATACTCAACGACAAGACCACTAGAAATTGTGCATACTGATCTAGTTGGACCAACTAGAACAAAGGGTTTAAAAGGTGAGAAATATTTTATGTTATTGGTTAATGATTATACAAGAATAAATGTAGTTTGTTGTCTCAGAAATAAGTCATAAGCATTTGAAAACTTCAAGGTATGCAAGGAAATGGTTGAAAATGAAATGGATTCAAAAATCAAATGGTTGATATCTGAAAATGGAGGAGAGTTTACTTCAAAGGAATTTATGGATTTCTACAACAAGCATGGAATAAAAAGGCAATTCTCCATTGCTAGGATACTTGAACATAATGGAGTTGTTGAAAGAAAGAACAACACAGTACATGAAATGGCTCAAACAATGTTAATGGATTATAAATTAACATATTTATTTTGGACACATGCAGTGCATACAACAGTGCACATTCAAAACAGAGTAATGCTCAGAAACAACAGTGACAAAACTCCCTACGATCTATGGAAAGGAAGACTGGAAAATGTTAATCACTTCAAATTGTTCAGAAGAAAATGCTACATCAGAAGAGAATATAGAAGAATGTGAAAGTTTGACTCTCATGTGGACAAAGGCATACTTGTTGGTTACTCAAGTACAGGGAAAGAATACAAGTGTTACAATATAAGGCTCAACAAAGTTGTGAAAAAAATCAATGTAAAAGCTGATGAAACATGTGGACGAAAATTATAGGAAGAAGAAAAAGAATCAGTTAAACAGTTTTACGAAGAAGAAGTAAATGATGAAGAAGTAGTAGAAGGGGAAGATGAAGAAGATCATACAGAAGTAGAAGAGCAAGTTCAGAAAGTTCCTCCAAATACACCTAGAAAATGAGCACAAAAGACTCATCCTTTGGATCAGATTATTGGAAACAAGGATGTTGGAGTTGAGAATAGAAGAAGAATTTGTTCACCAGAACAATTGCACCTAGCACTCTTATATACAATTGAACCAAACAGTTTTGAAGAGTTCAGCAAGAATGAATTCTAGATAAAAGCCAAGGATGAAGAATTGGATAAGATAGAGAAAAATGACACTTGGTAATTAGTTCCAAGACCAAGGTACAAGAATGTAATCAGCACAAAGTGGGTCTTCAGAAATAAATTGAATGAAGATGGACAGGTTACCAAGAATAAAGCTATATTGGTATGTAAAGGATACGCACATGTTGAAGGTATCGACTTTAAAGAGACATTTTCCCCAGTTTCCAGAATGGAAGAAATCCAATTGATACTAGCTTATGCATGTTTAAAGAATATTAAAGTGTATTAGATGGACGTAAAATCATCTTTTATGAATGGGGAACTAGAATAAGAAGTCTACATTGAGAAACCAAAAGAATTTCATTTGTCAAAGAATGAAGATTATGTTTGTAGATTAAAGAAGGCCATGTATGCTCTCAAACAGGCCCCCAAAGCATGGTATTCCAGACTAGACAGATACTTACAGCAGCAAGGGTTAAGAAAAGGAAATGAAGACAAAAACCTCTACATCAAGGTAACTCAAGATATTGTTTTATTAATTGAAATTTATGTTGATGATATTTTTTTGGAAGTGATGATGACGGGTTAAACTAGAAATTTGCAAAGGATATGCATAATGAATTTGAAATGTCATTACTTGGATATCTATCCTTCTTTCTGGGTCTTAAGATATGTCAAAGCAACCAAGGAATTTTTATTTCTCAAACTAAGTATCTCATAGAAATGTTAAAAAGGTTCAGAATGGAATATTTCAAACCAGTTAACACTCCTATGAAAACTAGTTGCAAGTTGAGAAAATATGATGATTCAAAGTCTACAGATCAAAGGCAGTAAAGGTCAATGATTGGCATTTTAATATATGTGACAATATCCAAACCATATGTAATGCAGGAAGTTGGATAGGTGGCACAATTTCAAGCAGCACCAAAGGAATCACATGTTCTATCGGTGAAAAGGATTTTCACATATCTCAAGGGAACATAAGAGTTTGGATTATGGTATCCAAAAGGAAATGATCTATCACTTATTTCCTACATAGATGCAGATTGGGCAGGTTGCATTGATGACCGACGAAGCACAAGTGGAGCGAAATTCTACTTGGGTGAGTGTTCGGTATCTTGGCTAAGAAAGAAACAATCATCAATATCATTGTATACAACTGAAGTAGAGTATATTGCAACAACAACATGTTGTACACAGGTTATATGGATAAAACAAACTTTGACAGATATTCAAGTTGAGTATGATGAGCCCATTCTATATATTCTGATAATACAAGCATTATCAATATCTCAAAGAATCCAGTGATGCACTCCAAGACGAAGCACATTCCAATAAAGTATCACTTTCTATGGGAACAAGTTGCAGAGAAGAACATCGGAGTTGAATATGTGGAAAAAAGGAACAGGTTGCAGATAACTTCAAAAAACCTCTTCCAAGGGAATCTTTTGAGTATCTTCTCCAGAGACTCGGAGTAATTTCTACTCCAAAATGAATTCTTTTGAATTCTTATCTTATATGTATTATATTTACATGAGGCAGAACCATACAAAGGACATTTTAGGTTGGGGGAACAAGTTCAGGAAGAGTTTAGTCAGGGGGAAAATCCCCAAGGATAGTTTAGTTAGGGGGAGCAGCCCCAAACGAGAAGTTACCTTTTCCTTTGATTTCAAAGGGGGAAAGATTCACCAGATGCAAGTCAAAGAATTAGATGCTTGGAGAGAGAGCACAAAGGTATGTTTCCAGGGGGAGCAATGGTCCCAAGGGGAGCATAAGATATATGAATTCAGTGTTGCATCAGAGTGTTTCCATCAATTCCAAAGGGGGATATTGTTTATTAATTGGGTTGGTTTTCATTGATGTCAACCTTTGAATAAATTTCGGTAGCAAATTTTGATATCCCCAATAGTATGATTAAGGGAATTTTGTTTGATTGAAGTATAATGGTATGAATTTTAATATATTTGCAAGTAAGACTATTATAGATGGATATTACATGTCATTCCATTTCTAGTGATATGTGGAATGCCACATAACTCCTAGGGGTTGGAGATTTATGGCTTTGTGAAGTTGGAGAACCCTCATGAGTTATCTAGAAGGTCAAATAAGTCAAAATTATTCTAGAATCTCCTAGAAGAAGTTGACTAAACAAGTGAGAAAAACTAGGAGTCAATCATGGGTTAAGTTGTTGCAATAAGAAAATAATTAAAAATAAATCAGTTGCAAATAGAAGTGGAGAATTTACTATTTGTAGCAAAGTGGGCTAGAAGTGGACAAGTGGTTAGAAGTGGGTTAGCCCTAAAATAAGGAAATTGGTTTAAGTTGGTTAGAAGGTAATCCCTTGAGGAAGCTACATGGAAGTATCAATAATGGAGAAAGGCTCTCCTATTAACACATATTGACAACATTGAATATATATTAGTGTGTAAGGTTTGTTTTAGGTACTCATTGATATATCTGAAGTTGCGCAATTTTGAGGTAGTATGAAGGGTTGATGACAAAAGTTTTAGAATTAAAGAAAATTCTAAAAAGAAACCCTAGTTTTTGAGGTGTATGCAGGTTGCAATGGAGCAGGGTGCATATGTACGCGTGATAGTAGTATAATAGGGTGAAAACATGAGGGAAAATCCATAGAAACTTGAGAAAATGAAGATGCAAGGTCTCTAGAATCTGAAAGAAAGCTCCCAAGAAGATCTACAATGATCAGGTATATCAGATCTATCTATTAGTTCAAAAGGTATTTCTTATTTCTATGAGTAGGATTTTGTTGTCTACATGCGAAATGGTTATGAGGGTTTGAGGATTTTCCTTAGAGAGATTAGTGGCTGCATCAGACTTTCTGTTTAAGTCATATCTATAGAAATACAGTGTTGGTATAATCAATATTTATCATTGATACATCTTGCTAGTGTTGAGGCATATCTTGTATTTCTTGGCATATGGTTAAGGGTTTTTGTGGTACATGGTTGAAAAGTTGTAATTGTGAAGTGGTTGATGTATTGAAAGGTTGTATATCATAAAGGGTTTGATGTCTAGTCCATGTGAGGGTCATTATACTTGTTCTTGATTATACTTGTATGACACATGACTAGAGAGATATAGATACATTCGATTAAGCGATATGTATGAGGATGTATGCACAGCGCATAGTTATAGGTTACACACAGTGACATGTTGCAGGTTGAGTTGACAAGAGGCAGCAGAGTGTTTGAGTTTCAGCAAAAGTGAAAAACCCTTGTTTCAGAAGGCATATGCAGGCTACAGTACAGATAGGTAGCGTACATATGTGGGCTGCAGTATAGATAGGGTGCGTACATATGCACTCTACATAACAGATAGGTTGTATCTCTATTGGTGTTGGTTTGTATAGGTATAGTTTGATTACAGGGAAGTGGTACAAGTTGGCTACAAGTCAATGGTATAGGTTGGTACAAGTTTATAGTGGCATATCTCAGAGTGACAATGTGAGAGTGGTTTCTTCATTTGACACGTATATTTCAGGGTGGCAGGACGGGGTAAGGATAGGTGGTCGTAGCCACCTTCCGGATGTAGCTAGATAACATATGGGGTTGTAGCCTCCTTCTGGTTGTAGCCGGAGAATTGGGGAGTTGTATTTTCCCTCATATTGTAGCCTGAAAATATAGGGGGTCAGAGCCTCTTTCCAGTTGTAGCTGGAGGACAAAGGAAGTTGGTGTTTCCAATGAATGTAATTCTTAAAGACATATAATAAAAACCATTATGTGGTTTTCTCCTGCATTGGGTTTCCACGTAAAAATACTTGTGTATTGTGTATGTGTATGATTTCTCATTTGTTAATGGTTTATTTACTTTATACTTATTGGATGATAATGTTATATTGATCATAAATATAAATAACACTTGCATCTTGTGGTTAAAAGGATTATAAGCTCTATTACTGATTCACCCCCCTCTCAGTAATCCAACATACACAAACTCATTTTTAAAGAAAACTTGTTCATTGGCTTGCCAAGATTCAGGAACATGATTTAACGATTACCACAACCAAAATAATTAAGGAACGTGATCTAAATATTCACTTGGCTCAACACCTTGAACCAAGTGATTCTCTTGAAGAAGATGATAATGCTTTGTTGGCATTATTTTACTTGGAAACTTTTGATATTAATTTGGTCGATCATCCTCGGTACAAGGATACCATCTATTATCTTTTGTAGAAGAATTTCCCAATTCACTTAGATTCTCATTAGAGTATAAGGTTGCGCTTGATAGCCCCAAAGTATCTCATCCTAGGAAACATTCTTTTTTGTAGATCTGGTGATGAGCTACTATTAAGATGTGTTGATGATAAAGTAGCTCAAAAAATTTTAAATGAGTTTCATGGATCAATAGATTCTAACCTCCATATTGGTGGCCATTTTGCAGCAAAGGCTATTGCTTTCAATATCATCAAGGATGGTTATTGTTGGCCCTTGATGTTTCAAGATTCTTTCAAGTTTATTCGTTCTTGTGAAAAATTTCAAACGTTTTATGGAAAAGAACAATTTTCAGCTATGCCTTTACAGCTAGTCTTACCTGATTTCCCATTTTCTAAATGAGGATTAGACTTCATCATCCCTATTAACACTCCATCTTCTATGGGACATGTATATATCTTGACGACAATAGATTACTTTACCAAGTGGACTGAAGTTGGCCCTCTTAAAAATGCACAAGATGAGTAGGTTATCAACTTCTTAGAATCTAATATATTTTCACGCTTTTGCCTTTTTCTCGAAATAATCTCAGATAATGGACCAATGTTTATTTCTACAAAGTTTGCTCAGTTTCTAAGTAAATTTGGATTCAAGAAAATCACCTCATCCACCTATTACCCTCAGGGAAATGGGAAGGTTGAGCCAACCAACAAAAACCTGGTCAATATCCTGAAAAGGATTATTGATGATAAGCCTCGTCAATGCCATACTCTTCTCACATACACATTGTGGGTTGATCACACAACCACTAAAAACAACACTAGACATACCCTTTCTCACTCTTATATGTTCAAGAAGTTGTAATGCATGTTGAACTTCAACTTACTTCTCTTCATTTAACAATGCAGACTGAGGAGTTAAATTCCACTGATATTTCCCACAGTATGAATGCTTTGTTGGCTTTGGAAGAACAAAGAAACCATGCATTGAAAAATCCGAAGAAAAGGTAGTAGACAATCAAGAAGTACTTTGATAAGTGTGCCAAGTATGTCAAGTTTAAGGTCAATGACAAAGTCCTTCTTTAGGACTCAATACATACAGACAAAGGAAAGCATTTTAAATTCCAAAAGATCTGGCTGGGTCCATACAATATCTCTCTGGTAGTCAAAAATAATCCCTACATGCTAAAAGACTTCGAAGAGCGGTTATTCTCTTTCATGACTTATGGCTTGTATTTGAAACATTATGTTGAGCCTAGCTGATTATTTTGTTTTCTGAATCAATGTTTGATGTAAATATTAGTTTAAGTTATACATTTGTTTTATTTTTATGCATTTTATTTTCATCAGTATTCTTGCTTTAATTTCCAATCTTTCTTGAGATTTCATTGCAGTTTTATTTTCAATTTGACTGTGTATTTATTTCTTTGTTGCTTTACCCTCAATTTTGTTGAATTTTTTTTTCATCCTGATTTGGATAAGTCATGTACAACCACAGTTTTTCCTTGTTTTTCATAAGTATGCTTAAGTATTGATAAGTAGCTGGAATAGAAAGAAATACAATCACTTGCAGTTTGTAGCCTTGTATTATGTTGTATCTATCACCACTATGCTTAAGCTTGAGTGCTAAAGTTTTCCCGCCTTTCATATTTTCCCTTTCTGCCTTCCACCACCCCTATTTGAAAGAGAATACCGGAGAAAAAGGAAAACTTTGAGTACATAACATAAAAATTTCTCTGTCTGCAAAACCAAAAAGTTGAGTTCAAGCCAATATTACATTTCCTTCCCTGTGGAGTCGCCAGTGTTGACTCTCAAAATCGTCAAAGAGTCACATTCCTACAAAT
>JASDQU010354268.1:0-12049 GCA_032191745.1 Picea mariana
CCATCCAAGAGGGATGTGTGGCAACAAAAGAAAGGCTTTCCCAGATCACATATTGCAGCAGATCAACGACTGCACTTCATTGTGGGGACGGAAAATGCTCGAGCGATAAATTTCTAGAGCGGTCCCGCAATCGAAACCATGATATGGCGAAAGAGCTACATGGTGAAAGGTGGTGAATTGCAGGCTCAAAAGTAGTGTGGATCCAAGCCGCCTTTGACGACCTCGCAATCACGTGCTTATTTAATGTCAAATCCGAGAGAAACACTTAGCATCCCCCTAGGCGTTGAGCCTCGTCCCGATCCCGGGGAGAAATCGATTAATGAAAGAAGGATTCGTGGTTGAACCATCAAATCCCTCCATAAATAGAAAGCATGGATGGTTTGGCTATGGAGACAAAATACTGTCAGCCCGAGGTACCACAAGGGGCAGTTTTCCTACAGGCCCATGCTGATATGAGTTTTTTTCTGACAAAACGAACAAGACAGTTGAAGGACCTACCAAGAAGGGAGAAAAGACGTGCAAATTGGATACATGCAAGCACGAATAGTGAGAAGATACACAACACTGGAAAGGAGGTGCCCAAGCAGCAAGACATGTCGACTGTTTTGATTATAAATACATCAAATGAATGATATGTTGGGGGGGGTTCAAAGGTCGGAGATCCGAAAGAGCTTGAGGAGTAGAGCACTATTTTTTCTAGTTTGTAAGCCTAAGGGGCATGGATTGTAAAATATTATGTTATTGAATATTCCTTTAAGTTGCTTTATCAGACTATCTTCTTAGTTTACATGTTGTTCTATTTTTCTTGTCTGAGAGGTAGCATCTTTGATCTATGGATTCCTGAGGCAGTAGAGGATCTGTCGTCATCTTGCCCATCTTTCATCGTTTATCACTCAGACGCTTGTTGTTTTTCTTCTTGTCTGGATGTAGCATCTTTGATCTATGGATTCCTAAGGTGGTAGAGGATCTGTTGTCATCTTGCCCATCTTTCATCGTTTATCACTCAAACACTTGTTGTTGTTTTTTTTGTCTGGAGGTAGCATCTTTGATCTATGGATTCTTGAGGCGGTAGAGGATCTATTGTCATGTTTCCCATCTTTCATCGTTTATCACTCAGACGCTTGTTGTTTTCCTTCTTGCCTAGATGTAGCATCTTTGATCTATGGATTCCTGAGGCGGTAGAGGATCTGTTGTCATATTTCCCATCTTGCATCGTTTATCACTCAGACGCTTGTTGTTTTTTTTTTCTTGTCTAGATGTATCATCTTTGATCTATGGATTTCTGAGGCAGTAGAGGATCTGTTGACATCTTGCCCATGTTTCATCGTTTATCACTCAGACACATTATGTATTCCTTCTCCTCATCACCACATAAATCCTTTGTATGATAGGTAGTTTAAATGCCTTCATTAAGCGCTATACTTATGACTCTATAGCCCAACGGTCCAGGACTGATCTGCAACGACCTTTGTTATTTTTTCCTTTATTTGTAGTCTTGTTCTGACCTCCGACGTCAAACCCACTTGAAACAAATTTAATGTTACCAGGATTACCCCCATTTATAGTCTGGGGGTGACTCTTGGAGCGATAACATTCATGGCGTCGTTTCCAGCGATGGAAGTGAAGATATGTTCCCTGGGAGAATGACAACGAAGAGATCCAGTTTTAGATGGTGAACTGAAGCTGGACACATTATTCCGACTGCTCATATTTCACCATGGCGACTCCATTTTTCAGAAATCTATTGGCGACTCCACTGGTTTTAAATGGAGAAGATTTTAGCTCAGAGGTATGCTTTATGTGTTTTTTCAAGGATATTTGGTTTCCCTAATCCAGAGCCTAGTAGAGATGAATGGGAAAGTAGCCTTCCTAAATTTCGAGGAGAAGAGTGGGAGGTACCTGCTGAACATTTGCTGGATTTTCATGATTTTATTCATCAACTTCATATCGTGCATGAATATGTTCAGATTAATCTATTTAGGTATTCATTAGAGGGGATTTCTTGTGATTGGTGTCGATCTCTTCCCATTGCAAGCATTAGCTCTTTGACAGGTTTTCATGCAACTTTCAATTCGTTTTGTAAAGATTATTTTTCAGCTGAGTATATTTATGAAAACTGTTGTGATGAGTTTTCTTTGCTTCATAAATATTCTTCTAGTCACGAAAACCAGATTTGTGATGAATCATTTATTGTGGAAGAAATCATTTTACATGAAGATCAAGAGGTGTTGAATGATATTCATTATGATAGAAATAACAAAGAAACATTTGGCATCATATCATATGTATCTGTTATTTATGAAGATCAACATGTCTCTTTTAAATATTCTGATGTCGAAGAGCAAGTGTATTCTACAGTAGATATTTCTCCTGACTATGAAGCTGAGATAAATGATAATCTAGTTAAAAAAACTAGGGAAGTTTCCTCTCTGTTTTTTCCTAGTTTTTCAGAATTGAAGGCGGATTTTGTTTGTTGCTCTTATGAAGAAAATGCATAGGATATTGTTTTTCTTGAAATAGATGTTTTTGGCATCCCTGCTTATGATGAAGAAGTTGTTTCAAATACTGACCAAAAACAACCAATTTTTGATGAATATCACAATGAAGATGATGAAGAGCAAAGTTTTTTCATGGCTTCTCTGGAACCTCATAGCATGGCTCTTGTGTATGATTATGAAGGAGAAAAGGAGGAGCTAAATGTGCAACTTATCTCATGTCCAGCACTTATAAATGAACAAATGTCACCTAGGATTAGCAAGCCTGCATCAATCCTTTATCCACCTATACATGTTGAGAACATCAAACAACAAGTGAGCAATGATGAAATAAAGGAGGTAAAATTTTTACTAGTTTAGTGTGAATTATTATAAATTTTATGACTGTCTGGGGTTATATATGGAGTTGAGTTTTCCAAAAGCATTGGATCCTGCAAAATTATTCATCTTATCATGATTTGGGGGTATTGTCAGTGTTCCAAAACACGTTTTCATTCTGCTATCATACTTCCCTTACCTTTTGTGGATCATTTGTAGTGAAAAGAAGAATTATGTTACCAAACAGTTTGGGTGGCTATGGTGGAAGTTTGTTTTCACCTAGCACATTGTAAAAATCAGTTAGTGTAGGATTGTACATAAATAAGCTCCTTCTGGAGCATGTATGTTTTCTTTCTTTTTGTAAGTAGAGCAATGTACATATCATCCTGTCGTCTTCAACAAAATGTATTTGAGCTCAACTCCACAACCCAACAGCTAAGGCACTGGAAATTCTTATTCTTGGCAGCTCACAGGGAGCATGCCATCCCTTGTGGAGCCAAATGTTATCACATAAAGTTGTCAAGGTCATAGAAAGACCAAGTCTTTTGTTGCACAGGTAATGTCCATGCGCATCATTCAAAAGCAGTCCATTTCGGGCTTGAAATACAAGCAACAAGCAGGTTCGATTTTCAACAGTGGAGATCCCATGTGCAGTTTGGATTAACGTCTCTTGGATAGTCAGAGTTTAAAATTCATGCAAGGATTAATGACTAGCCAAATGCCTAGAAGTCCCGAAGTAAATATGAGCCATTGAAGACTGAGGACACATGTCGCTAGATCTCTCACTTCAGGAATTTGACACTTCAGAGAATTGCACGAGTAAGCAAGAGAAAACTCTCGAAGCCCAAACTCCCAAAGTAAATCTCGTTCATCCAAATCAAGAGGCCACGTGGAGGCAGATCTCACACTTCAGAAATACGACGCTTCAAAGAATTGTAAGAACTATGCATTGGAAAGGCCCGAAGCCCATACTCCCAAAGTAATTGTGAACCATTGATGTTTGCAGTAGGAAGAAAGGTCCATCCAAGAGCGGCACGTGGCAGCAAAAGAAGGGCTTTCCCAAATTGCAGATTGCAACAAATTGACAGTCGCACTTCATTGTCGGGACAGAACATGCTCGAAAGATAAATTTCTAGAGCGGTCCCACAATCGAAACCACGATATGGCAAAAGGGCTACGTGGCAGAAGGTGGTGAATTGCGGGCTCAAAATTGGTGTGGATCCAAACCACCTTTGATGACCCCACAATCACGTGCTTATTCAACGTCAAATTCGAGAGAAGCATGTAGCATCCCCCTAGGCGTTGAGTCTCATTTCGATCCTGAGGATAAATTAGTTAATGAAGGAAGGACTGGTGGTTGAACAATTGAATCCCTTTATAAATAGAAATCATGGAGGGTCTAGCCGTGGAGACAGAAGACTATCAGCCTGAGGTACCTTGAGGGGAAATTTTCCTGCAGGCCCATGTTGATCCGGGTTTTCTTCTGACAGAACGAACAAGACAGTTGAAGGACCTTCCAGGAAGGGAGAAAAGACGTGCAAATTGGATACACACAAGCACACACAATGAGAAGACACATGGAACTNGGGGGGGGGGGTTTCATAGGCCGGAGAGCCGAGAGAGATTGAGGAGAAGAGCACTATTTTTTTCAGTTTGTAAGCCTAAGGGGCATGGATTGTAAAATATTATGTTATTGAAGATTCCTTTAAGTTGTTTTCTCAGACTGTCTTCTTAGTTTACATGATGTTCTATTTTTCTTGTCTGAGAGGTAGCATCTTTGATCTATGGATTTCTGAGGCGGTAGAGGATCTGTTGTCATCTTGCCCATCTTTCATCGTTTATCACTTAGAAGTTTGTTTCTTTTCTTCTTGTCTGGATGTAACATCTTTGATCTATGTATTCCTGAGGCATTAGAGGATTTGTTTTCATCTTTCCCATCTTTCATCATTTATCACTCAGACGCTTGTTTTTTTTTTGTTTTTTTTTTGGAGGTAGCATCTTTGATCTATGGATTCCTAAGGTGGTAGAGGATCTGTTGTCATCTTTCCCATATTTCATATTTTATCACTTAGACGCTTGTTGTTTTTATTCTTGTATGGATGTAGCATCTTTGATCTATGGATTTGTGAGGCGGTAGAGGATCTTCTATCATCTTTCCCATCTTTCATCGTTTATCACTCAGATGCTTGTTGTTGTTTTTTCTTGTCTAGATGTAGCATATTTGATCTATGGATTCTTGAGGTGGTAGAGAATATGCTATTATATTGCCCATGTTTCATCGTTTATCACTCAAACACATTTTGTCTTCCTTCTCCTCATGATCACATAAATCCTTTTTTTGATAGGCAGTTTAAATCCCTTCATTAAGTACGATACTTATGACTCCATAGCCCAATGGTCTAGGACTGATCTGCAATGAACTTTGTTATTTTTTCCTTTCTTTGTAGTCTTGTCCTGACCACTGACGTTAAACCCACTTGAAGCAAATTTAATGTTACCAGGCTTACCCCCATTTGCAGTCTGGGGGTGACTCTTGGAGTGATAACACATAGTACACCAAAATTTATGTGGAAATTCAAATGGGAGAAAACCACATAATGATTTCTTATATATATCAAGAATGCCTTCATAGGAAGCACCAACTTTACAATTCTCCAACACCAACTGGAAGGAGGCTCCAACCTAAAGGAAGCTACAACTCCCTAAATTCTCTAGCTACAACTAGAAGGAGGCTCCAACCCCCTAGTTTACAGGCTCCAACCCGAAGGAAGCTCCAACTCCCTGTATTCTCTGGATCCAACCAGAAGGAGGCTATGACCCCCTGATTTACAGACTCCAACCTAAAGGAAGCTCCAACTCCCTATATTCTCCAAATCCAACCGGAAGGAGTTTGCAATCCCCTTTCCTTGTCCCATCCTGCCATCCTGAAATATAGGTGTAGACTCAACCTGTCACTACAACTGATACTGTCACTGTCACTGTCACATCAACCTGTCACTGTCATTGTCAACTCAACCTGTCACTGTCACTCTGTCACATACACCTATCGTTGTCACTCTGTCACATCAACCTGTACCATATCATGCATCAACAATGTACCAGAACCTATACCATACCATGTACAAAACCTATACCATATCATGCATCAACCATGTACCCAAACTTGTACCATATCATGCATTAACTATGCATCAAAACCTATACCATATCATCTAGCCTCAACCATACACCATATCACTCGTGACATGTCTCAATCATGCCATATACCATGCACCATAAGATATCAATGAAGTGCCTCAAGCATGTGATAACATAACCATGACATATACCAAACCAGATACCAAGATAGCCAAGATATGTTTCTAATCAATGTACCATAACATCACCAAGGTGTACCTCAAGTCATATGCCCAAATCTCCAAACCATGCCTCAAGCATGTATCAATACAGAACCCTCAAAACACATGTAAAAAATACATTTAATCATGTAGTATACCTAATACACATGTTTACATACCTCTAGCTCTTCCTTGGCCTCAACAACTTGGTACTAGCACCCTCCTAAAAAAAAATCACAAATTTGTGACTTGCACACTATCAACCCACGAATATCTGCGCTTTTCTCTTCTATGACCCATGTACATTTGTGCCTTGCCCACTGTCAACCCGTGAATAACGTATCCATGTTTTTCTACACTATGACACACGCACATCTGCACTTTGATGATGACCACTTCATAGCTCCCATATTCTACAAATCAACTATGTGCATGACAGGGGAAGCAATGCAAGTGATAAAAACAATAAGAAATGGGTATGTAATGGAAGGTACCACATATATCCAAGTATTTGGAGTTACCAATCTCCCTCATGTATTTCCTAACTTTATTCTAGACAAGTTAGCATTATAGGAGATAGCCTATCAAAGTTATCTACATGGATTTGCATCTTATATTGCCAAAGACAAGAAATATCCATGGCCTACTTTGCCTTTTCATATTGGATCTTATGGTCTCAGCGATGCTAAATGCACCAAAGTAGAAGGTGAAGCTTTGGTACCCCATCGATTTAGAGAAGAGAGATTTAGAAGGCACATCCTCTAAATGTAGTAGCATGATGATGGATGATGCTCATATATGCATGGACATATCAACATGAATCCTAGCATGAGGAAGAAATCTATAGAAAGGACATATCTTATGATGAAATTGAAGCAAGGAAAAGATTAAAAAATAAATCACATACATAAAAGAAAAAGCAAGAGGAGGAGAGAAAAAGGAAAGATGATCAAGTAGCNAAAAGAAGATTCACATGCAAAAGTTATAGCCCTAACAAGGTAACGCTCCAAATATAATTGGGGACCATGTCAACCCATCATAATTTGAATATAGGAACTAACTAACATAGAGGAATATACTAGAGACTTTTAGAATCATTGTGGATGCTCCAATAAGGTTTTGAAACCCTAAAATTGACCCTAATTATAGCTATCAGAACCCTAACAAAGGGAGGGAAAAGAGTTCATTTTTTCATTAGGGTTGAGTAGGAGTGTAGAGGAGATGCTAACAAATCAAAGAGACATAAATGTGTTGTAGATGACTATGGAAGAACATAATTGTTGGAATACTAAGAGGGGGAGGGGGGGATGTAAATCAGTATGAGCAATTTTTACCACTTTCAATCACAATAAATATAAACTTCAGCTTTATCAACAATATTCAATAGTTTTTCACTTATTCATTCAGTATATCATTGCATCATAAACAATATCATTCATAAGTGCATAATAAACAACCACAAATACACAATACGCTAAAATTTACGTGGAAACCCAAATGGGAGAAAACCACATAATGCTTTCTTATACATATCAAGAATACATTCATAGGAAACACCAACTTCACAATTTTCCAAAACCAACTGGAAGGAGGCTCCAAACCCCTATTTAAAGGATCCAACCTAAAGTAAGCTACAACTATGTGCATGACAGGGGAATCAATGCAAGTGATAAACAAAATAGGAAATGGGTACGTAATGGAAGGTACCACATATATCCAAGTATTTGGAGTTACCAAATGCCCTCATGTATTTCCTAAGTTCATTCTAGACAAGTTAACAATATAGGAGATAGCCTATCAAATTTATCTACATGGACTTGGATCTTCTATTTCCAAAGACAAGAAATATCCATGACCTACTTTTCCTTTGCATATTGGATCTTATGGTCTCAACAATGATAAATGCGCCAAGGTAGAAGGTGAATCTTTGGTACCCTATCGATTTAGAGAAGAGATATTTATAAGGCACATCCTCTAAATGTAGTAGCATGATGATGGATGATGCTCATATATGCATGGAAATATCAACATGAATCCTGGAAAGAGGAAGAAATCTATAGAAGGGAGAAATCTTATTATGAAATTGAAGCAAGGAAAAAATTAAAAATAAAGCTCATACATAAAATAAAAATCAAGAGGAGGAGAGAAAAAGGAAAGAAGATCAAGTAGCCAAGGACAAGGCAACAAAACAAGAATGTAAGAATAAAGTGGAAGAAGATTCCAAACCCAAAACATAGTAAAAATTGAAGGAAAAGTAAGAAAGGGATCAAGAGGTTGAAAAGGATAAGAAGAGGAGAGAAGATGCATAAAATGAAAGGGAAAGAAACCAAGAAACATAGAAAAATATAATCGAAGATGAAAGGTCAGTTAATAAGGAAAAATATGAAAAAAAGAAAGATGAGGATTAGATGAATGCAACAAGGAAAATAGGGGAAGGAATATCAAATTCACAAGAATCAACTCCACTGAGTATGGCATATATCATTAACACAAGGTCACACTCCTTTTTTAAGATTGAGCATAGGGAAAGTTTCATAGGTAGACACGAAACAAGTGGACATTCTCGATTAATTTGTTTTTTTATAAGAAAAGGAAGTAGGTAATTAGGCAAGCCCATGAGAAAATGAAGATTTCAGAGGATCAATAGTTGATCGTTACTATGGATACTCATATTATTAAAATAACAGACTCATACCCCATAGAAACATTTTTATTAGGGCTTTCAAGCGATTGAATGGAATGTGATTAAATGGTAAAAGAATTGGAAGAATCTAAGGAAATGATAGAGACTCTAGAGATGATCTAGGTTGTATAGAGAACAAAAGGAAATGGAGGAATAAAAATGGAAACAAAAACACACACACACATACATATTGCAGGGAGCACAATAATACAATGAAAACTAGATTATGTTAATAAATGAAATCGAAAAAGAATGTGAAATGAAAAGCAATACAAACTAGCTAGAATGGTGGTAGCTTATGTTTAAAGAGAGATGTGTCGACTATGCTCATTCACAATAAAACATTGCAAGAGGTTGAAATATCCTCTTAAAATAAAATACTAAACCCTAAATATCCAAAACCATAACCCTAAGAGACGAAGTGCAAAAAGGATTGCGGGCCCCAAGGTGGTTTATTGATATGTCAACTTCCTGAGGGCACAACTTTTGCATACAATCTCTGTTTGGGGTGCACAATAGCTCGTTGGAAATGCCTAACCAAGAAATACTATTGTTGGTAGGCCTGGGCAAGCCATCGCCACGCCAGGCTCCTGAATGGCCAAAAAACATCATTTAAGGCTTCAAAATGGCCCCAAAAGTTTAGGACTCGAAAAACTGTAGATAAACAAACTGTCAAGATGGAGACCCATGGTGTGCCAGTGGAAGAGGTGGGTGACCATTGATGTCCACTTGGATTAATCCTCCACCTTTAGGAATAAATTTTCCCCATTGCATTAGGTTCCCTTAGTATATGGGGAAACTTTTGCTGAATTTGACTCCTAGTGAGGGACTTTCCTTGGTGAAGAAGTTGTCATTCTTTGAAAACCCGATAGAGTTGTATGTTTTGCTGGTGGATTCCCTTCACCTTGGTTTCCATGATATGATACACTTTATCATACTCAATGAAATCATGATTGAGTTCTATAGGGGCCAAATTCTCAACCACCACTGAGGTGTCCAATAGGGGTGGAGAATATGGTCGAAGTAGCTCCAGATTAAATATTGGGTGTAATCCAAGGAAAGGGGGGATACTCGTTTCAAAATCATTCTCACCCAAAACATTTTTGATGGTGAAATTCCCATATCAAAGTGGTATGATCTTCTCGTGGGGGCTTCTGACGCCCTCTTTATACAAATGCAACCACAACTTATTACCAACCTGAAACTTGCGTGGAACTCAATGCTGATCATGTCACTACTTGTACTTGGAATCAACTTTCTGTAGGATATCATGAACATTTTGTTAGATGTGATGGATCCATTAAACACATTTGGTTTCTCTATCTACCTCAGTTTGAGCATGGGAGGACTCCTCCTATGAAGATGCAATGGGCAAAGCTACACCAATGGGGGCTAATGGATGGAACCCCAAGCACACCTGAAAATAGATGTTGTTAATAGAGTTGTAGGGGGATGTGTTGTAGCTATGTTGAACATATGGAAGGATCTCATCCTGTGTAAATGTATACTTGGAATTGGACATGCACAAGAAATGCACAATCATCATATTGACTACTTTCATTTATCCATTTGTTTGGGGTGGAAGGCATTTGATTTGGTCAATTGATGTCCATCAAATACCATATGTTGTACTAAAAGGTACCAAGGAAGCTACTATCCCTATCTGAAATAATGGCCCATGGTATCCAAAAATGAACCCAAACACACTCAAAGAAGAGATTAGTGGTGGTTTCGACTCTTATACTCTTTCTACATGGTGTCAAAATGGCCATCTTAGAGAATCAATTGACAACCATAAAGACACAATCATTACCAAGTTTGGTGGAGGGAAAACCTGACATGTAATCCATGGAGACCAACTCCCACAACTTGTTTGGGGTAGGTAGAGTGTACAACCCCTGGTTCTTGATGGAAAGATTAGAAATGCATTATTTGATATACCCGTTGAAATCCTATCAAAATTTTGGCTAGTAGAAATACATCTCAAGCACTGCTACTATCTTTTCCACACCAAAGTGCCTTGCCACTTGGCTGTAATGTTCCTCCCAAATTATCTTTGCATGCTCGCTTGAATGAACACAAAGATAGCCCAAAAAGAACAAAAGTGCGCCCTAGAGGTGAAAGTCTAGAACTTGTTTATCCACACCCAATGTCTAATATGTAGCAGCAAAGTCAAGGTCATTGTCATAAGGGGCCATTTGGAGATCTCGTGCCCACATGAGTTAAGAATTGTGGTTAGCACTACAACTAGGGGTTGGCTAAGGCAGTCTCCAACATGGTTTGTGTTGTCCTTCCTGTACTTAATGTTCAAGTGGAATTGTTGCAAGTATGTGGACCACTTCTGATGGTGGTCATTTTGTGACTTCCCTCAATGTGTATGGATGAATTGTAGAGGCTTGGGACCAGTGTGGATGATTGTTTCCTTTCTCAAAATATAATGCTTCCTTTATCAACATGCTTGCATAATGGAGTACATATCCTTGTCATAGGTGGGATACCTGCAAACAGTAACAAAGAGTGTCTCACTATGATAGGTCACCGGATGTCCATATTGAGTGAGGATTGCATCGATATCATAGTTAGAGGCATCTGTATCAATATCAAATGGTTGTTGCAGGTCAGGAAGAGTGAGGACTGGTGCTGAATAAAGGTGGCATTTTAGATCCTCGAATGTTTTTTGTTGTGACCTAGATTAGGAATATTTTTCTTTATCTCCACCCTTGGTCACTTGGCTTAAAGACCAAGCGATATGAGAGAGCCCCAACATGAGCCTATAGTAGATTTTGGCAAGGCCCAAGAAGTTGCGGAGATCAGTTAGAGTCATCGAGGCTTGCCAATTGAGAATGAATTAGATCTTGGCTAGGTCCACATGCACCCCATGTTCATCCATGATGTATGCTAGATACTTAATTATCTACATGGAAAATTATCATTTCTCTAGATTGGCATATAAATTGTGTTTCCATAGAGTGCTTAGGATATAGAATGTGTTGCAAATGTTCTTCCCAAGTTCTATTGAATATCAGGATGTCATCCAATATATGAACACAAAAGAGTAATGTCCCTTTCCAAATAGGAACTCCAGAGAGGAGGCTTAATGGTCTAAACCACCCCATTAGACTATAGCCAGGGCCAAAGAGGGGTAAACAGGGTTACTAGAGGTCACTCCAGTCACAGGTGTTATATTCAGAAAGTGACATTGAGCTAAAAAGGGT
>JASDQU010354269.1:0-12054 GCA_032191745.1 Picea mariana
GAGTAATTCTGAGAGAGGAAAGTGAGAAGTAAAGAGGGCACATTTTCTAAGGAAGGACGACACGTTTCCAAAGAAAAAATTTCTGTGAGTTTTTGGCCAAAATATTTTTCTATTGTGGGAGGTCGTACTGTACAGATCCGTACAATCTGTACAGCCATATGAATTTGGGCATGAAAATCAAGGCATTTTGGGCACAACTTTCGAGGCAGATTTCAGATTTTTGTGGTTGTTTCTGGGTCATACAGAAAAATCCGTACAACTGACTGTGGGCATGAAAAATGAGGTATGGAAGAGTCCAAACAACAGTACAGTTTTGGCATGGAAAACGAGGCAGATTTCTGTGCGACATATTTGGTGCTGTGAGGTATTTTCCTTGGCTGGAAATGTTATTTTTCTGTTGATATGTACTTTCCTGAAGCTAAATAATAGATCTCTCTCTCTCGTTGGGGTTCCCCACATTGGGGTTTTCCCTAGCATTTGCCTAAATTTCTGTGTGTTATGGGTTGTTGTCCATTGTGTATTTCCGCTGCATATTTTTCTTAGCAATGTGTATTTTTGCTTATGGTAATTTTTGAATGTGTGTTTTATGCATTTATGAAATTTATGAAGACGGTTATCTCTAGGTTGCTAAGTGTTTTACGGAATATTAGATTGCTTATTTTTGTCATTTAAAATCTACACATTTCTTGCTTGAAAAATATCAGAATGGAATTAATAAAATGTGGCTTTAAATATGTAGAAGAAGTCTATGACCTTAATCTTGATGCATGTATTGCCATCCTCTTATAAAAGTTTTTTGGAAAAATTTCAAATTGCCGATAACTTGGAGAATCAAACCTTTGATTCCCTTGGTGACTTGTTGGTTCAACATGACAAGACATTTGGTAAGAAGAATAAATCAAAGGAATATATTATCTTTCCCAACTCAAGACAAGGAGAATACTGAAGAGGAAGTGGGGCATACAATGTGAGAGGAAGAGGTACTTACAATGAAACTACAAGAGGAAGAAGTAATTACAATGAAAATACAAGAGGGAGAGGACCATCCAATGAAAATTATAGAGGAAGAGGAAGATTCAATGAATCAAGAAATCCAGACCATGGTCGAGGTTGTGGAAGAAGCCAACGAACAGGAGGAAATAAACAACACTTTAGAAGATTACAAGATCAAAGTGGTAAAAATATGTCTCAAGTCAAGTGTAAAAGATGTCTTTGCGTTGGCCATGTGGTGGAAGAGTGTAGAGCACAAAATAAAAATTTTCCTAAGGATAAACAAACTTTCAAAAAACATTCTAAGTTTAATGCTTCAACTTCAACCCAGTATGCAGAAAATCAAGAAGATGATTATGTTTTGACAACAATTCAGGAGATTGAGTCTGTAGATTCAGTCACCACCAACAAATTGATAAAAAAATATTATGAAGATGATTGGATATTAGATACAGGGGATACTCAACATATGTTCTACGAAAAAGATGATTTTTGGACATATCAGGATATGGAACTAAATCCAATATACTTGGAGATGACACGGCTCATACACCTCATGAAAAATTATATGTTCGCTTTTCTCTTCCAGGAATTGGAAAAGTATTACTTTCCAATGTTTGGTATGTTCCATCATTCAAAAATAATTTTCTATCTTTGGTGCTCATCAGATAAGGAGGCCATTAGGTTATCATGGAAGATGGATGGATCAACATTAATTCAGTCAAACAAATTTTCAAAACAATCATGAATGGATATGAAGATGGAAAACTATTGAGGCTACAAGGCACAATCATTCCTTAGAAACATGATTTTGTAGCATCGATGGATTTATCTCCTAGCTCTTTAAGATTATGGCACTAGAGATTTGGCCATTTAAATTTTGAAATCCTTACTAAAAAAAAATGAAATGGTGAAAGGATTGCCTACTTTCAAAAATGAATCTGGTAAGTGTGAGGCTTGTATCATTGGAAAACAACAAATGGATCCTTTCCTCACAAGTACATGGCGAGCAAGCATACGTTTGCAATTAATCCATAGTGACATTTATGGTCCTACAAAATTTTCTTTTGGTGGATGAGAATACTTCATTATTTTCATTAATGATTATACAAGGATGATTTGGGAATATTTTATGAACAACAAATCATAATCCTTTGAAAAATTCATACAATTTCAATTCTTAGTTGAAAATGCCGCCAAAGATAAGATTGCCACCCCTAGAATAGATAATGGGGGAGAATTCACTTCTCATGAATTCAATGATTATTGTAGGAGAAATAGAATTAAAAGGAAATTAATAAACTCTTATACTCCACAATAGAATGGAGCCACAAAAATAATGAACAAAATTCTAATGGGAATGGCAAGATCAATGCTACATTTCAAGGGGTTAAGCTCTCAATATTGGGCCGAAGTGGTTCATACAACAATATATCTAAGGAATCGATCATGCACATCAACCTTAGATGGAATTACTCCATATGAAGCTTGGTATGGTACTAAGCCTTTAGTAAATCATCTTCAGGTTTTTGGCTCCACTTGTTATGCCTTAGTTCCTAAGAGAAAAATGACTAAGTTGGAAAATCAAAGTGTGAAATGCATTTTTATTGGATATTCAGATGAGAAGAAAAGATATAGTTTGTTATCCAATGGAAAATTCATTATCATTTAGGATGTAGTCTTTGACGAGACAAAAAGTCAAACAACTAGATATATTGATAATCTACTTGGTCATTTGGAGAAAAAAGTAGCTCAAGAAAAGTCAATTTATCAAGGAAAACCAAATTGGATTGAAAAAGACTTAGTCCCTAACATAAATGTTCAAGATTTAAATAACTCTTCCTCTAATGATGAATATTCAATCCATGACATATTAACTCCACTAACTTCACCACATGGACAACATAGTAGATCAAAATGGTACACACAACTTCTTAAAGATGTTCATCCAGATTAACAAGACAAAATAGGAACTCGAATTTCTACCTCATCTCAGTCAAATTTTATTGTAGTAACTCATGATTATATTGAACCAACAACTTTTATAGAAGAAATGAAGCATAAAGAATGACAACAAGCAATGGTGGATGAGTATGATTTGGTAATTGCAAATGGAACATGGGAACTTGTTGATTTTATAACCAATGTTAAATCCATAAGTTGCAAATGGGTTTACCGAATCTAGTATAAAGCTAATGGTGAAGTAGTTAAATATAAAGAAAGACTATTCACAAAAGGATTTACTCAAAAAGAATGAATTTACTATGAAGAAACATTTGTTCCAACAACAAAGTGGAACACCATCATAATGGTGACAAATTTGGTTGTACAATATGGCTGGACACTTTATCAAATGGATGTCAAAAGTTCCTTTCTTAATGGTGATTTGAAAGAAGAGGTTTATATGACTCAACCCCCAAGCTCTGAAGTTGAAGGAAAGGAGAACAAAGTATGCAAGCTTATTAAAGCGTTATATGGATTGAAATAGGCACCTAGAGCATGGTATGCCAAGATGGATGAATACCTTAGGCATGTTGGTTTTCATCGTAGTGAGTCTGATGATACTCTATATTACAGGACGCAAGGTCAAAACTTAGTGATAATTGTTCTTTATGTTGATGACTTAATCATTATAGGGAATTATGAAGCTCACATCAAGTAGGTAAAACAAGAACTTCAAAAAGGATTCAAAATAACAGATTTGGGGCCACTTCGATACTATTGTGGAGTGGAAGTTTCACAACAACGTCATCAAATATTATTTAGTCAAACCAAGTATGTTACTGATTTGTTGAGAAATTTGGTATGGAGAATTGTAAGCCCCCTCTTACTCCTATAGAGAAAAACTTGAAACTTTCAAAATTTGAAAGGGGGAATTGGTAAACAGTACCAGCTATAGACAATTAATTGACAACCTCATCTATCTAACAAGAACTTGTCTATATTGTCATACACAGTCAGTGTTCTTTCCATATTCATGTAAGAACCTAGATAAATTCATTGGAATGCAACAAAAAGGGTCCTCAGGTATATCCAATGAACAAACGATTTTGGGCTTCTCTATAAGAAAAACAACAACTTTACACTTGTTCCACATTTATATGCAGATTTTGCCAGATATATCAATGATAGAACATCAACATCAAGGTATTTAATGAATATGGGTTCAACAACAATGTCTTGGAGATGCAGAAAGCATGAAACAATGGGAAATTCTTTAGCAGAGGAAGAATACATTTCAGCTTGGGAAGCAACATGTGAAATTGTTTGGCTTCGTAGAATTTTGCAGGATCTTGGTAATATTCAGAAATCACCAACTACTCTATTGATTGATAAACAATCAAAAATAAAAATGGCCAAGAATCCAATATTCCATAAGAAGACCAAGCATGTTGACACCAAGTATCACTTCATTAGAACACTAATCAATAGTGGCATCATCAAGCCAGAATATTTTCCATCTGAAGATCAAACTTCAGATATTTTCACCAAGTCATTAGGAAAAATAAAATTCATCAAGTTTAGAGATGAACTTGGCATTTATAAAAATAAAATTCAGTATTAAAGGGGGGAATGTTAGCCTAATAATCCTAAAGTTTATTTAGTTAAGTGTTTTTAATAAAGTTATTATAAAAGTTGTGTATTTCCTAGGTTGGCCTTATCACATCCTTGTCATAGTGATTATCCTTGAGTTGTTGATTAAGGACACTTGACATATTGAGATAATTCCAGAGAGGTATATATGCTCTGCCTCTCTCCCACTATGTAATAATCTTTTTCCCTGATCAATAAAATTGTGTGTCTAAGGACACTTCTAGAGTTTAACAATTTTTTCACTGCTATACCTATTGTTTTACTTCTTTTATAAATACTATAAAAGTGATTTTCTGATCTGGTTTACATCAGATAAGTTGCCCTAGAGGGATGAAACTTATCTAGGTCATTTGGTATCTTTTCCTAGAATATTGGGTTCTTAGAAAGTGAAGTATTGTACTCATTTTGTTGTTGTTTTATACTCTAGTCAAAGAGGTGAAATTTATGTTTTTCATTAAAAGTCAATAGTGAAAAAATTTCTACATAGATTTCAATTTCTATGAAAATTGTATATATGATAAATAGAATAAAGTGAGATTCACATCTAGTGCTATGAGGGAAAGAGGGGTCCTAGAGATAATACACATTGATGTGCTTAGGCCAATGCATGTTCCATAGCTAGGAGGATCTCTCTACTATGTCTCATTTATAAATAATTTCTCTAAGAAAACATGGTTGTATTTCCTAAATAAGAAATATGAGGTTTTTTGAAATATTCAAATATTTTAAATCTCTTATAGAAAACCAGACAGAGAAGAAAATAGAAGTGTTGATGACTGATAATGGCAGAGAGTTTTGTGGGAAATATTTTGAGCAGTTATATAAATAGGGTAGAATAGCATGGAAAAATAGAACTCCATACACAACTTAACAAAATGGAATTCTAGAAAGGATGAAGAGGACATTAATGGAAAATGAAAGAAATATGCTCAGTGGTGTGAGCATAGAATATAAATTATGGGTAGAGGTGGTAGATATTGCACGTTATCTAATTAACCAATCACCTACATCAACATTGGTTGATAAAACTCATTAGGCATGGAATAGTAAGAAACCCTCACTTGTACATCTTAGAGTTCTTGGTTGTGATGGTTATGTGCATATTCCAAAAGGAGAAAATAAGAAAGTTGGATAATAAAGTAGAAAAATGCATCTCCATTGGTTATAAAAATGGAACAAAAGTTTACAAAATTTTGTCCCATCCAATAATAAGGAAGATTGTTTATAGATGTGATGTGATATTTAGAGAAGTTGAAAGTACTCCCAAGTGTGAAGATAAACTCAGAGAAGGAGAACCAAAGAAAATTGAGTTGTAGTTGTAGAATGAAAAATCTAAGTTAGTTGTTGCTTGTTAATATTAATTTTTTAAAGAATATAAGTGCATTAGTATACTTTATTCTTTGCTAGATTCATGGGATAGCCTATTATAGTTATTGGAAGTATACAACCACATTAAATATTGCTGATGCGGTGGCATCCTTGTTAGCAAAAGAGATGAGGTAGAAAACTAGATAGTCAAACTAATGATTCCTTATTTGTGAGAGGTCTCCCTATATATAAAAATAAAAATAATTCTTCAAGGGGTAGATATATATCTAGAGGTATATCTAAATAGCTAGTAAAATATATAATGATAATAATGTTAGAAATGAAGTGAAGTTGGGCATTATAATAAATATTGTAGATAAAAAAACACGTTGATAAAAGAAAAGGATCTAATGATGCTTCTTATGTAGAAGTGAAGGCCTCCTCAAAATATGTAGGGGGTGTGTATTTGACATCTACATGTACACATTCAGATCATAAAGCATGATTGATCAACTCAAGAGAGTCTTTTCACATGACTCCTAATAGGGAGTGGTTTTGTGAATATGAAAAGTATAATGGAGGTGATGTCTTCTTGGGAGTTGACTCTATAGACAAAATTATAGGATGTGGAACTACTACATATGGTGTTGAAGTCTAATAGGGAGTTTTGATGTTATGGATAAAATCGACCTTACCATCAGAAATTACTAATTAATTCTTAAAATTTAATTATATTTTTTTCTTGGCATCCCGACATTTGTCATACTTCTGACGATGTCAGATAGTCATTGAACTTTGAATCCTCTTCAAAGGTTTGCAATAAAACAACTTTCTTCGTGGCCCACTAAACTACAACTAAAACCTCCTATTTCTGGGTAAGACCATCGATACCACCATGTTGATATCACCATCATGACCACACTAAACTATGACACTCACATGACACTTCCACGTTATCAAAGTATTCATCTCACGGGTGTGTTTGGCACTTTGGAGCTTAATTGTGTTGGATAGGGGGGATAAAAATGCACGTCAGGGGCTTATTATGCCTGCTAAGGTGTAACAAGTTGTCTCAAGATGTTAATTAAATGTGATTGGATGAGAGATATTGGAAAGGATTGTTGAGAAAATGTTGTCATTGATGTCAAAGTGGCAGTGATTATGATGATATGGTAGTAATGATAAGGATATAACAGTGATGATGATGATGTGGTAGTGAAAAAGGGATATTTTTTTAGTATTGAATCCATGAAGCCAAGTGAAGAAGCCTTGAAGCCATGAAGCTAAGTAAAGAAGCCTTTAATCCATGAAGCCAAGTAAAGAAGGGCCTTGATATTGTTTGAGTATTGAATCCATGAAGCCAAGTGAAAAAGATTTGAACCCATGAAGCCAAGTAAAGAATCCTTGAAGCCATTAAGCCAAGAGAAGAAGCCTTGAAGACATACTGATGAAGCCTTGAGAATTCAAGATGCAGTGGTCAATCCATGAGGAAAAGTCAATGTCAAAAAAAATTGAAGAAGCTCCTGAAGTAGTAATGATGTGTTCACTTGAAGAAGCCTTGACATAAGTGTATATAACTCCAAATTGGTCCCCTTATGGCGTAGATTTTAAGCATCACCCTCACGAGATGAAATAACATGTTTTTTTTTCCACATGACCACTTTGATTTGTACACAAATGGAGACTTGAGGGAGCCTACAATATGTCCAATATAAATATTACAAGCCTACAGATGTCTAAGATAAAGATTGCAAGTTGGAAATTATTAAAAGTATTATTTTTGGTCAATTTGGATACCCTATATTTGAGGGAATTTTTATCCTACATAAATAACTCAAATGGAATAAAAATTTACTTATTTGGAAATATTATTCCGATACCTTTCCAATGGTATATGTAAGTCCCTCTAACTCTCTAGGATTGAGGAGATATGAGTTTTTCTATCCGACAACCTAGCTAGAAAATTGAGGTCAACTCAACTAAGTTTTAGAGATATAATTAGTATAAATACAGGATAGAATTTAACATTTTTAGTGTAACCAAGAAAGATATCAAGTCTTAGGTGTGCATAAGGTGTTTGGGGTATCATTTTGTGTGCAAGAGAAGTCTAAAGGGATTCTCTTAAGGTCTTTATTATTCTCAAGGTATGCTATAAGGTTGTGATATTACCACAAGGTTTTGAGGTTGTCGTATGCACTAATGTGAGGTTGTGATGCTACTGTATGCTCTTCTATGAAGTCATGATATTTTCGTGAGGTTGTGATGCCATCGTATGCTTTTCTATGAAGTTGTGATTGTGTCGTGAGGTTGTGATGTTTCCATATGCTCTAATATGAATTTCTGATGTTTCCATGATGTTGTCATGAGTGGATGTTTCCGTTAGTGGATGTTGTCATGAATGGATGTTACATTAGTTTATTTTTCCATTAGTGATTATATTATGTGAATGATAAATTAGGTTTGCTAGGGTTTGAAGGATTGTGTACGGAATGAAGCATGCAGGTAAATTCAGAAGTACTTTGTGTATGGATATCTTGGATTGATGATATCTTATTGAGTTGGTGCTCAGTTGAGAATATTGGTGTCTTCATTCAACATATTGGTGCCTGTGTTTTATGGATTGGGTGCTTCCTTCGAATTGGAACTAGTAAATCCAGGGGGTTGGTACCTCCTTCCAATCAGTGCTGGTAAATTAGAGAGTTGGAGTTTCCTTCATGTTGGTGCTTGTAAATCAAGGGGTTGTTGCCTCCTTCTAGTTGGTGTTGGAGAATCTTGGAATTTGGTGCTCCCTATGAATGTAATCTTAAAAATGATATAATAAAATCATTTCATGGTTTTATCCCATTTGGGTTTCCATGTAAAAATCATTGTGTTCTATGTATGGTTTTTTGTGATGATGAATGGCATTGATAATGGTTATGTTTACATGATGTTCTTAAGGTTAAAAATGGTAAAAATTCCGCAATAATGATTCATCCCCACCCTCAGTATTGGTGAATATTCCAACAATTGGTATCAGATTAGGTTCCTTCAAGAACAATCTAAACACTGGAAGGAAGATCATGGATATCTACAATAATGTTGAATGTTACAAATGCCACAAATATGGACACAACTAGGGACTGTAGAAGTATAATGGAGTCTTCCATGAAAGAAAATGCTCATATCAAATATAAGAAGGTTTGGAGAAGAAAACAAAAAAAGAAGAACATGTAAATGGAGAACTCTCAGAGGAAATTACCCATAGGAGTTGCAGAGATGAGTAACAATGATAAATATGCAAGTAAAGAGGAAGATGACAAGATTAAAAATGATGATCCTGTTAGAATATAATGGATCTGCTCATTTTACCATTGACAATATCACTATTGTCACCCAACCATAGGCCAAACCCACCCTCCGAGCACCTTAACGTTGACAGATAATCACTCCGGGAGCTAACCCTAGGCTAGATAGCCAAACAAAGGGTAGCGTACCTTTCCCAAGGACAACATACCAACAAGAGCTGATCAGATAGTCCAAACCCTAACCAAGAGATAGTCCAAGACAAGCATGATCTGCTAGCTGCAGCAACTGTAATGGAAGCTCTCCTCCAAACCTATGCACAAAACTAGGCAATGCAGTGCGCACAAGTGCTTCTCTACAATTCTGAGACTATCTGCCAGAATGAAGACTGGCCTCTTGTATTTATAGTAATTTTGGCTAACTGCCTGGGCCAACTTCTCATTCTGGGTATCTTTCTATTCAGTATATATTATTTCTTCTGAGCGACTTCTTCTCTTGGAGGCTAATAACCTAATATAAATTATTTTCTTGAGCCGACAAGTCTTCTAGGGTTATTAGCCAACTCATTAGGGTTTCTTCTTTCTTCCTGGAGTATTCTATCCTCGTCAGGTTTACAAGTGGAGGTAAATACCTCCCTCAACTACCATAATATCAACACTCCCTCCTAGCTAGGGAGGTATTATAGGTAATGGTCTTGAGCATAAAACATAGCATTCACCCAGTAGCATCAACATAATTGTATAGACTAGATCATGACTATATCATGAGCATCATCATCATCATCAGTGTCATCAGCTACATCATCTCTCAAAACCATACTCTATCTGAGTAATCATACATGATTCTCACTCCACGAAGTGATACAAGAACCATTCTTCCAATCTAGCAGAGTAAATGTTTTGAACCATTTTCTGTCTGGGAAATCTCTGTTCATCATTCTTTTGGCTGATAATCATTTTCAACACTACTGATAGTCTTCAAGGAAATTGAAACAATATCATTCAATAGAACACAACTGTGTCTATCCATAGTAGTACACAACTACAAGCTAGTGGTACACTACCACACCAAGTAGAACATAGGTACTTGATCAGTGACGTATAGTCACAAACAGTGGAACACATCCACCACAGTAGTATACATCTACTATCTAGAGACATATAGTCTTCATAACAATTATCTGATATCAACCTGCACAGAGACAATGTTATGATATAAGTTGAATCATCTGGGCCATTCTTCCATTCACATCTGTGAGATCTTGGAAGAGTATCTTCCCTCAAAAGGTAAAACATAAACGATGATCTATCTAGACTATTCTTCTCAAGCAAGGAAGAATAATTGTCTCGATTTATGAGCCTGGACCATTCCCCACCCTAGGCCATTACTCTGACACTAAGAAAAGTGTAACCTAGAGAGAATGAGTCTGTCCTAAGGAATGTTTGTCCCTGATTGTTGAACCTGGACTATTCCCCACCTTGGGCCATTCCTTTAGCACTAAACAAAGTGCAACCTGGAGAGAATGAATCCACCCTAAGGAATGATTTTCTGGACCATTTCCTATGTTAACCACAAGAGGAAATGTATATCCTGCACCAACATCCAAAACGGACCACTCCCCATGTTAACCACAATGGGAAGTCGTTGTCTATGGTACATCAACAATCTGGACCATTTTTTGAACTGGAAAATGTCTGTCCATTAGAAATCTCAATCCACTTTCTGAACTGGAAATAATATGCTCATCATATCCATCAATCAATAATACATCAATGCTCCCTCCCAACCTGGGAGTCATCTCTTCCTTTTTCAATAAGGAAGTTGTGTCCATGATCTCCAACTTGAGTATGCAAACTCTTTCATCTTGAACAAAAGCTTTATCAAAATGTCCTCTTATCTACTCATCTGTGGAGATATGTATTGGAGAACCACTTTCTCCTTTCTAGACTTCATCACGGATAATGTAATGCTTGATTTCAAATGTACTTCAATCTGGAACATTGCCCTTTGTTATCGCACGGTTTGTAGGAAAGGTCCAAGAGCTTGAGTCAGGGCTTGAAACCGGTGTAACAGGAGCTTCCCCACCCATTGTCACCTCGATGGGGGGCTCTTTCTATTTAGGAGGGAAAATCCAAGGGAAACGTCCCTAAGGCAATCTGGGTAAATGAAAGGCTAAAGGATAAAGGCTAAGTCAAGGATAACCCTTTCACGGATTGCTGCCCAAGAAAAGATAGCCACAAAGATATAACCACTGCTGATGCACCTGTTTGCGAGACAAAACAAAGACAACTAGAATATATGCTTGCAATGGGTTAGTATTTCACAAAATCAATGACTACCTTTGAATGTATATATGAGCAATGAATAGATATAATTATTGACGAAGTCAATGATTATCAAAGACAAAGACTAAATCACTTCTTCAACAATTATATAAGGGGCATTCAATGTGTGCAATTAAACCATGTATCATATCATCAATGCAATGTCAAATCAGCTCATATACACTATAATACTGCGTCACCTATATTGCTTCTGCAATAGGTATGACGTTAGGTTGAAACAATGAGTCAATTAGATGACAAAGAGCAAAACGTTTGAGCAAATAAGCTTACAGTATAACCAATAACTCAATGTCAAATCAATGTAGAAGGTAAAAGTCACAACGTTTAGGCATAAACAAGATATCTAAGTAATGTGACGTCACCTTTATACAAATTTTGTTGCAGTCACTATAAGTATGACGTCAAGCTTTGTCAACAAGTCAATTTGAGGGGAAAAGAGCCAACGTTTCACCAATAAACTCACAAAAGTAATCACTAGCTCAAAACCAATCAAAGAAATGACAAAGTTAAAACATTTAGGGTCCAAACAAGA
>JASDQU010354270.1:0-12054 GCA_032191745.1 Picea mariana
TTCTTTGGAGTGAAGGAGGTAGAGTATTTGGGTCATATTGTATCTCATGAAGGTGTCAAGGTAGACCCTAACAAGATTAAGTCCATGATGGATTGGACGATTCCCAAAACATTGAAAAATATTAGAGGGTTTTCCAGTTTGACAGGTTACTACCGCAAGTTTGTTTGTCACTATGGAAGAATAGTAGCACCTTTAACAACACTAACTAAGAAGGATGCATTTTCATGGACTCCAGAGGAAACTAAAGCTTTTGAACAACTTAAAGAGGTGATGTTCAAAGCTCTTGTGTTGACCACTCCACACTTCACAAAAACCTTTATTGTGGAATGTGATGCCTCGGGAAATGGAATTGGTGATGTCCTATTGCAAGAAGGAAGGCCCTTGGCTTTTGAAAGTTGACCACTCAAGGGAAAGGACTTAAACAAACCCATTTATGAGAAGGAAATGATGCCAATACTATAGGCATTGAAGAAATGGCGTCCTTACCTAATAGGTAGGCACTTCAAGGTCAAAACAGATCATGATAGTCTTAAATACTTCTTGGAAAAAGGACTGTCTTCATAAGAACAACAAAAATGGGTGACCAAGATATTGGGTTATGATTTTGAAATCGTCTATAAAAAAGGGAAGCAAAAGGTTGTGGCAGATGCACTCTCAAGAAAGGATGAAGATGTTGAGGCCTTTCTCTTTGTTATCTCAATCATCCAACCCGATTGGATAATAGAAGTAAGGGGTGAATGGAAGAATGACGAAAAAGTGTGGACTCTCATTCAAAGGGTGTAGCAGGATAACAGTGCATCAGATACATTTACATGGAAAAATGATTCACTATGGCACAAATATTGCTTATATTTATGTAAGAACTCCCAACTCAAAAAAAGGTGCTATTGGAATTGCACAGATCTCTAGTAGGAGGGAACTCGGGATTTTTGAAAGCCTACCATAGGGTCAAGAAGGATTTTTTTGGGGATGGCCTTAAAACCGATGTTCAAAGGTTTGTGGAAGAATGTTTGGTTTTCCAACAAAATAGGGTGGAAACAATTAAGACCCCAGGTCTTTTACAACCATTAGCCATCCCAAGTCAGTGCTGGGAGGAGGTTTCCATGAATTTCATCACAGGGTTACCGAAGTCTGAAGGAAAGAGCATCATCATGGTGATTGTTGATCGACTGACCAAGTATGCATACTTTTGTTCACTCACTCATCCCTTCAAATCCAGTACAGTTGCCACCACATTCATGGAGACAGTTCAAAATCTACATGGAAGACCAAAGATTATTGTAAGTGACAGAGATCCCATCTTCACTGGACATTTTTGGACAGAATTATTTTCTTGTTTGGGTACTCAATTGGCTCATAGCTCATCCTATCATCCTCAATCTAATGGACAAACCAAGATAGTGAAAAAATGTCTAGAAGGCTACCTTCGTTGCTTTGTCTCTGATAAACAAACACAATGGTTCAAATGGTTACCCTTGGTAGAATGGTGGTATAACACTTCCTTTCATACTGCAACAAAAATGACACCATTTATGGCACTCTGTGGATACCACCCTCCTATCACTTCTTCTCTAAAATAAAAATCTAAGGTTGAAGCAATGGAAGATCACATCACGCATCAACAACAAGTTCTCCAAATATTAAAGGACAACCTGACCATGGCACAAAATCACATGAAACAACAAGCAGATCAACATCGTAGTGAAAGAAGTTTTGAAGTACTAGGGGATTGGGTTTTTTTAAGACTACAACCATACAAACAGATGTCCCTCAAGCAAGCCAAGAAGGATAATAAATTATCACCAAAGTACTATGGCCCTTATAAGGTGTTGCAAAAGATTGGTACTATGGAATACAAATTGGCATTGCCTGCATCTTCATGAGTACACCCAGTTTTCCATGTTTCATGCTTAAAGAAGGTTATAGGTGACAATATCCCAGTTCAAACTATATTTCTAGAACTTGAAGAGGAAGGAAAAATCATATTGGAGCCTGAAGCCATCACTAACATAAGAATTCTCCAGCTAAGGAATAAATCCATTTCAGAGTATCTAATTAAATGGAGGAAACTACCAGCTGAATATTCCACTTGGGAAGATGAGTATTTTATACAGAAGCATCCAGAGTTACTCAAGCATTGTGGACAACACTTGTCTCAAGGGGAGGGGCATGTTAAGCCCTAAATAGTGGCTCATTACCCCTTAATTGGGGCATATTATATTAGTAATGTTATTTTATTTATGTCGGCTTGAGTCCATTAGTTGTAATTATACCTCCTAGTATCCTATATTTACCAAGGAGACATTTTCATTTGGAATCATCTTGTAATTGGAAATTTATGTGGGCATAAGGAGGTTTCCCCCTCGAAGAGGCTTTATCTAAATTTCCCTCTTTTCAAGGCGTTGAGTACTTATTCTGAGGTTTTTCTATGCTATATTGATATTTGGTTCTTAACAGTTTCTCTCTTACGACGGATATACATTGATATTCCGACATACTCCCAATGACAATGTGATGGATTTGAGAAAAATTGATGGGGCATGTTCATCATAGGTTAGTCTCTCTTACGACATGTTGAGCGCTCAACACACCCTAAAATATTTTATGATTTTTTTTTCTCTTTTGTGTACCACTTGTTTTCTTTTGTTCTGCTTTCTGAATTGAGTCTGTTGTGGAGGGATCACTATTTCATTTTCATGTCTCATCAATGATCAAGATGGATTTATTTGAACCTACCAAAGTGAAACCTTTGTGTCTTAAAATAACTTGGCATTTTAACTAAGAATCTTCAACTAAAATTGTGACCCACACGCTTATGTTTGGCATCGAAAAAATCCGAGCAAGTAAAATGATCACATAGTAACAATAATCTTCTATCGCTAATGTATCATCGACATCGGAAAAAATGAAGTATATTTGTGCTGGTTGTTCACAAAGAAGATTCAAGAAATGGTTGATTTGCCATCGGCGTTGGAAAAATATGAGAGGGATAAACATTGACATGGGCCATGATGAACCTTTGATAGATGATTACTGATGTTTTTGTTCAGGGTCGGTTAAATATCAAAGATTTAAATCAAGGAAAATTTTCGCATTGCTACATCGTTGATCACCGATCCCTGATGCATTTTCGGCATCAACAGGTTTCGAGGGGGGTAATCCAGGAACACTTGTTTAAAATTATATCTGATCGTTGATCCTTGATACTTTTTTGGCATCAGCAAGGTAGGACCTATTGTTAAAACGCTTTTCTAATAAAAATCCCCGATTTCGAATAACACGATTAAACGAAGATGCCAATCTCAAACGCCGTGTGTCTTTGTCGTGTAGGCATTTCGTACGACCTAGTTTCATCCCGAGTCACCTTAAGTTTTCCCATGTCCTAGTCACACTTCCAAGTCATCATTTTCACATTAGTGTTGTACGACAAGATGAATCAGCATCGGAGTTTTTTCCAGGAGGTATCAACGAAAATTGTCTAAAGAAAAGCATCGACTCCCGATCCAACTATTAAATTAGTGGAATGATGGGACGTTTTCAATACAAAATAAGATCAGATTCTACCATTTAATAGGCCAATTAATATTTAACTCCGCTTATGTTTCTACCCAGTGTGTCAATCGTATAATGAGAATTTGAAATCGTCAATGAACCACATGATAGTCCGCGCCTGCACTGCCAACCTACAACTGCATTTAAATCTTGAGCATAATGCAGATCTGGTGGCAGATTTTGTAGAACCGCACCTACACCCCAAATTGAATAAATGATGTGAAAATGTAAGTATTATCTTCGTTTAAATCACTAAGATGTGGAGAGATGATATGAAAAGGCATACCAAGATGTAGAACGAATTGACTACATCAGCATAGTGTAGAAGGGTCGAGACAAGAAGGAGCATGGCATTCGAGTGTTGATGGATAACAACATCTCTTGGATAAAGAAAGCAGTCGAATACTGGGTAAGTATGTCCCAAGAACCTCAATGAGAGATACAAAAGAGGTGGGTCAAGTGCGAAAGAAGTTGGAAAAATATCAATCGGGAGATGAAAGACATTGGCCTCCAAGAGTTTGACTCACCCGAATACTTTGTTGACTTGCATGACATAGTCAAACGACATGAAGAACATGAATCAACATGGGGAGTAGAGATCGTGCAGGTGGAAAGCATGACATCGGGTAAAATATAGAATTTTATGGAACATCCGATCAAGACTCGTGCAGTTCTCCAGCATTTAAGTGCCAAAGTCATCAAATATAGAGAACGGGAAATAGAAGTGAAATAAACCCATTCAGCCCAAATGGACCAACACAGATTCCCATATGCTAAAATATGCGAGGATCTCTTTGTCAAGTGGTCAGAATATGAGAAGAGTCATCCACTCTAGTAGAACCATGAGATTATTTCTAGAGAACAAAGAGATCAAGCGTCACATGGCAATCTTTTATTTTACTTAACACAAACTTGTAGAATATATTTTTAGTTAGTGATTCTTTATAAATAGGGGTATTGACC
Organism: Picea mariana; assembly: GCA_032191745.1. Lineage (NCBI taxonomy): Eukaryota > Viridiplantae > Streptophyta > Pinopsida > Pinales > Pinaceae > Picea > Picea mariana. The sequence continues at coordinate 4,516 of JASDQU010354270.1, forward strand.
TTTTAGGAGGGGTTGATGGTTTTGGGGAAAAGACCCCCTTTTTGAGAATTGTAAAGAATTATTTATGAGCAACCTTAATTGAGAAGTTATGTTTAGAACCAGAGACAAAATCTTGTTTTTAATCAAAGGTGTTATGTGATTGGATTGAGGAGGAACTACTTCCAAATTTTATTTCAGTAGTTGATGTTGTAACGAGTAAGAGTTTTTGAATCTATTGATAAGTTATATGTTTCAATATTTTAACAGTTCTTTTGTTCTAAATGATGAAAATAAAATCGTTGTGTTAATGTGTGATTGATGGTAGAGCTAATGAAACTATTTTTCTTGCACACATCTTATTGCATGAGTATTTTCTTTCAATAATTATATCTTAGTCACTGTTGAAATACCAACAAGTTAATGTATTATTAATAGACTTGTAATAGGTTTGAATATTGTTTTCTGCATGTTAGAGAACAAGGGTTATCCTAGGCTCAACCTTCTTCAGTAGTTAAGAATCCATTCTATCAATTGGTTTATACCATCAAACTTCACTTTATCAGACTCATCTAATAAAAGAAAAGACAAAAGAGAATGTTTAATCTGAAGGAGGAAATTTCAAAAAATGATATCCCGTCAATCACTAAGTAAATCCCATCGATAAATTAGCTACATCGAAAGATATGGAGAACCATTACACCCATCAAACGCTGCAGAGTTTAATTGGGCCTCTAAGGCAGTTTTGGTTCCTACTATTGAGTTAAATGGATATTGGACCCCTCAACAGAATTGGCGCTAGAAGGAGGGCCTGAATGAATGAATGGCTAATGAAATTTTTGATAATATATTTCACATAGCCTAGAGATTCAAAACAACCCACTTGCATGGCTAGTCATTCTCAAGAAAACCCACATACAAAGAGTACTTCCGAAATGAGTAACTCACCCCAGCACGAGGGAGTAGAACACCAATTCCTTGAAATACCCTATGCTCTTCCCCATGAGGAGTTGAACCAATTCAGAAGAATCAAAAGAGATTACACTTGGAAAATTGTATCGTTACCCTTAGCCCCCATTCCTCTAGTGGTGTCATCCTCCATGATGTTCTGCACTTCTCCACGTGTTCTGTTGGTGCCCCATGTATGTCATATTTCTGTAATAGGTTGCTTTCCTATTCTACGTCAAACCTGATGCGCAATAACCGCTTACATTGGTACCAGTCCTTGAATGCTTCTTTGTTTGCACCCCACCATCGTGTAGGTGTTGCCTTGAGTGCTATATCCAGGTCTAAGATCCTATGATTTTCTAACACTCCATCTTTGTATCGTGTTAAGAATGCTTCTAATTCATTCACCACATGGAAGCTGGGAGGTTCCCTTATATCCGTACCTACCCATCTCACTACACGATCTATTCTTGTGCATATTCTTGTGGAGACTTCCTGTAACCTCTGCTGCTAATTCTCTAAGACTGTATCTGAGTTTGACACACATGACATGATACTTCTCCAAATGATTACCCCATCTACAGTTGGGTTCACATAATATTATTATCGCGCGATTGTTCTGTACAACTGGTTAGTTTCCTCCATGTCTAAGCAAGTAGGTTCTACAAACCTTTCCCCTTTTGATGGATCCAATGGCGCAATGACTTCGTATTCCCTTGACTCAAATGTCATCTTCCTCATCTTTAAGTTGATTATGTCCTAATTGTCAAATGCCCAATCCAAGCCAAGAAATGTTGGATAAGGTGTTGTGCCATCCATTATCTCTATTACTTCAAAATCGGCTTTGGTGCGCACTCCATCCAGATCTACTGTCACCCCTTTTAGTCTTCCAATTGGTAGAACTCTGTGTTGATTTGTTGGTTTCAGTTGAATAGGTGAATATCTTAATGTGGGTTCTCCCATACATTGCCATGTATTTTAGGGTAATATATTTACTTCGGATTTTAAATCCAGTATAATATATCCCATGTTGAAATCTCCAATGTTAGCGTTCAGTCTGAATTCTCTGCTTGTTCTTCTCCTTGTATGTAGGTGATTAACTATTTTCTTTTCTAGATTTCCTTCTTCCTCTATGATACATCTTTCTATCATATTTTGTAGTACTTTAACAGATGATGGATCATTTAGTAGTTTAACACAGGATTCCAAAAAACCCTTAATCGTACTTACTTGTCCCAGGGGTTGTGCTTCTTTGGTGTGATCCAACGATGGAGGTATCTTGTATGTTGGTACTTCCTTACTATGTTGCACAGTTGATGTCGATGCAATGTATGGCTTCACAAATTCTTGTCTGGCCTGCTTGAATATCTCCTTTTCGTTTTGCGCATCAAACTGATTCTTTCATTTGACATTCTTCTTCACCCATTGGTGTTGTGTTGGATATTGTCTTACTGTGTCGTTTTCTATCTTAACTCCTACTCGTGTAGATATGTTGATGTTTCTTCGTTCATCCCTTGCTTCAACCAAAATCCATTGAACATTCTGATTGTTCTAATTTATCTTTTCCCAGATCTTCCCCAATAGTGTAGGACATTCTTATGTATCATTATCTGATGTGCAACAATGCATACATGTCGTAGGTCGAAGTGGACATTCTCTTGCGTAGTGTCCTAGTTGTTGACAATTGTGGCATACCACTGGTCCTCTGCCTCTTGCAAAGACTCCTCTTCCTCTTCGTTCACCTCTGTAGCCAGCTTGATCTCTATGTGGTGCATTGTATTGAGGCGCCTGGTTATATTGCACGGGATTATAGTGTGGTTGCACGGTATTACACTATGTATGAGCAGTGTTATATTGTTGTTGCACAATGTTATACTGCTACTGCATAGTGCTATACGAGGTTGTTACTTGGTTAAACTGTGGTGCAACTTTCCCGGTCATCATTTATGCCTGCACCCTATAATCACCTGATGCTCTTTCCCTCATGAGGTCCATGCTCCTGAAATCTTTGTCATCATGTCCTACTGACTTGCAAAAGTTGCAATATGAACTCTTAGGTATTGTCTGTTACTTTTGCATCATTGGGCAGTGATATGGATCGTGCCCCTACTTCTTACAGATCTCAATCCATAGTCCTCCTGTTGGCAATGGATTTGGCATTCCTTATACCATGTACTGTGTGAATGTTGGAAATTCGTTCTTATCGTGTCCTTCTATCCTACATGTGGTACACCAAACGACTTGTCTTTTGTCCTTACCTTTGTTCTGGTTTAGCTGGAATGTTAATTCCTTCAGATCCTCCTTCGGATCCTCTATGGATGGATCTGTATTTTGATATTGGTTCTCTTCCAGTTGTAGGGATGCCTGTAGAGCCTCTACGTGTGTTTGAAACTTATCTTTTCGCAAAGGGTATTTCAAGTGTGGTAGCAGTGAATTAACGAACAGATGCCTATGTTGCATATATTTCATGACATACTTTAGCTTTCCATTCACTCGTTTGAATCTCTGGTCAATCTCCCATACAGATTCTCCTAGTTTCTGTCTAATCTCTATCATCTCATTCATGTATTAATCCTCTGAACTAGGCTTCTGGAATTCATTTATCAACAACTTTTTGATATCTCCAATTCTTCTGGTTGTTCCTAATGAGTTTTTTGCAGCTAAACTTGTGTACCAATCCAGTGTGCGATCTCTTAGCATGATAGCTAACTGCACAAGTTTATCGTCCTCATCTGTGATATGTTTTTCTTCCCAGATATTTTCACAAATAAAAAAATGCTTCTCAGGGTCCTCCGATGCCTCTCCTTTGAATTCTGGTAACCTGATGGTGGGATCATGTCCTGTTATCCTAAATGTTGAACTAATATCTCCACTTGTTGTAGATACTTGAATAATGCTTTCTGAATTGGCTCCCCCAGTTGTTGTTCCTTGTGTAGATGTACTTCGTGTTGTCTTCCTTCTCTTGAAATTCGGTTGTCTAAATGGTGGTGTTCTTCTTGGTGTATTAGTCGCACATGGGTTTATGGGTTCCTCACTGACACTGATATGGATAGGAGTGTTTCCTTTTATTCCCACTTTTGGAACTCTCGTCTTCCTCTCATATGTCGCACACAGGATTTCCTCAATTTTATCCATAGCCTGAATATCCTCTACCTCTTCTTCATCACTTTCCAAGCCCTCCCTCATAGCTATGACTCTCTTCTTGGTGTTCACCTTATATTGGTAGGGTACTCCACTGCATGTTCTTCCAGTTGTTTCCATGATCCTCTTGATATGTTCTTCTTCCATCATAATTGGGTCCAAGGGCTCCTCCTTCTTTCCTTTATCCCTTTCTTCCTCCATTTATCCTTCTCCTGTCAGTGCTTCCCCCCTCCCCCCATGCACACAGGGAATTTTAGCTGTCTGACGCCATTGTCATTACACCTTTTCTATATAGTAATATCTTAATAAAAGTGTATAGTGATTTGATATACCTACCTCAAGGTCCCTTTATTAGCGTCAGAAGTCACTCCTGGATTGCAGCAGGAGTAGAGCCCGACGCCCATTAGTTTTTATGTCACGATTTAATAAATGGGGTAATCGGAAGGGTAAAGACTCAAGAAGATATATATTTAACTCAGGAAACTGGGCCTAATATGTAGAAAGCAAGGGAGGTCTTGATCCAACTTTAGTCAGTAAATGATTAAAGGGTGGTAGATGGAAGACTTGTGAGAAGGGTGAACAAGACTATCTTGGGCGATAGGCCTTCGGAAGCTTGAGGATGAAAGACTCAGAAGCCAAGATCCTCTTGGTCTGGAGCCTCAAGAAGCTGAAGTGTGACTTGATTGGATCCTCCAATTCCAATTCATTCAACGCTAAGAAAATCACAGGAACCGATTAGAAACAATGCAACTGTGACAGTGATCCAACCTACATCATCCTATAACAGTTGTAACTCGACTGGATCCTCCAATTCAGAGATGTTCTAACACGGTAAACAAAGAGATGGAAAGAAGATGAAATCCATAAAGTAAGAAATCTCAAATGCCTTATACATTAACGAGAGCGACAGATGCTTCATCAAAACTTTATAATCAGGAAATTTGATCAACCATCGATCCTTTGAAAAATATCAAAACTAAGTATATATACTCCTAAACATTTGCCCAACAAAGGCCTCCTAGACTTTCAGAATGAGGAATCTCTTCAATCAAATTTGGCCTGCACTCCTCTGTCATACGCCACCTTAATTCTGCATGGCTCACGCCAGGGGGTAGTTGAGCACTTAAATGTTGAATTAGCGTGTGCAGACTTCCCTGGGGAGTCGAGGACTCGACATGGCTTATGTGGGAAAAAACCAGTACAGAGGACAACCTCGAGCGGACTTCCTGTCGGGACCTCCATACCTTGCAATTAATGAGTGAGGCGAGGTTTCAACCACCCCCTCTCTTCTTCATTCATTCCAAGCAGGTATCAAGATTGAGATCAAGTCGAACCAGCATCTGGAGAACACGGTGCCCCCGTTCTGAAACTCAACTCGGCACTTTTGGCCCCCTTTGTACATCCTTTTCTACTCCCTCAAGTGACAATGGGCCATGACCCTACACTTATCCTCAAAGGTGCTTTTGGCGTTTTGGGGTTCGGGGCTTTGAGATATGAAGCCCTTACCCTTAGAACTCTCAAATGCCGACATGCCGATGTGATTAGATCTTGCATCGCGTGTCCCTGGATCAGACGACTGAAATGACATCGGCGTTTTTGGACCCGTCTCATCACATGGTGCACGCTAGCGCCTTTTTACCAGGCCTGTTCCTTTGTGACTGGGCGCTATGACCGTGGGCCTGACTCTAGGTGCTTTCAGCGTTTCGGGGTTCGGGGTTTCGAGATGTGAAATGATGAGGAGCGCTTACCCCTCAAATTCCTGAATGCCGACATGACATGATCGCGCACCACGCATCCTTTTGGATGGACGGCTAAGATTACGTCTTCGGTGTTGACACTATGAAAATCTTGAAGGGCCCCACCCGTGGCTCAGATCATGTGCCGCATGTCCTCCTGATCCTTTCAGGATTTCTTGCACCAAGAGTTTATGATGCCCTTCTTCCTCAAAATCCCAATCGACTAAACTGCGAAAGCACGGATGTGCGCCACATGTCCTTCAGATGAACGACCGAGATAGCATTTGTTATTTAAAAGGGGGCTTTCTTCATTCCCAAGCTCGCTTGACGTGACCTGGCACTAGGACCGTGGGCTCAGCTCCAAAGGTACCTTCGGCATTTCGCCGATCAACAATTTCAACTGCAGTGAATGGGAGGTCCCTTGTCTCCTGAAACGTCGATCCCCGAAATGTCGACTGGCTGCCATCTGTCCCAACTGGATCGGACGACCCAGATTTGTCTTGAAATGTGGGTGCTATCTCTAGCACTAAATCTCTGGCAACTTGGTAGCCCCAAAAACCCGATGACCTTCGATCTTCTCTATTGATGGATCTCGGCCGCTGACGACATAACTTCGCCTGCTCACTTGATTTGTAGCCTGAAATGAGATTTTTTTCGTGTTGCACTTGGACGCTTCTCGTGAAACCTGCAGAGCCGGATACTCTTGTTCCCAAGACAAGAATGGTTGTTAAAACCCCTCATAAACTCTTTCTCTGCTACGTTGTTAGACTTCACTGTATCAACTGCCAATTCTATGATAAATCCTGCAACAATGTTGTCTAACCAGAAATCTACTGCACGCATAAATTTATTATCAACTTATTGTAACTGCGTGATCTCTAAAGGATTCCACTCTAGATGTTTGATCCAATTTGTAGGATTCTTTTATTTAAGCCTTTTTATCCACTCATTCAACACATGTGGGAAATCATAGAAAAATACTTCATGTAAGTCACTGAATACGTACTTGTCCAGATATTTGTGCAGTGTCAACTTCAGATTTTTGTTATCTTTCTACGCAAACTTCAACTCCTTTGATTTCAACCAGCTCTATATCTCTTCCTTCATTGGATTCCATGGTCTCAACATCCCCTTTTAGATTCTCATTCTCTCAACGTCTTGTCGTCTGGTTTAGCACTCTTTTGATGCATCTTCCGCAAATCTCATTCACTCAAGCCCATCTTTTTCCATCCAACTAGCAACAAAACCATTTGTTGGTTTTTCTACTTGTCTAATTAGGATTCTCTGGTCCTAACTTACTGTCATAGATTGACCCTAGTTCATATTTAATAATATCCCAACAAATCCCTCTAAAACTATCATCCCCTCTGGTAGACCAGAAGGCAACACAACACACAGGGTGCACTACATAGTCTCAACCGAAATAACTCTATGGGTGGCTGAAATACTCAGGTGTTTGCAACCCAGGAATGAGTGGAGATCTGCAATTTTATCTTGAAATCTTTATTTATTCAGTCTAACATATGATTCTAGAAGTTATTCTATTCATGCATGTGAAATACCAGATCTAACTAGTTAATTCATTCATCTAACATTCATCACTTAATAGCCATAAAGATGCATATATTCATTCACATAACACATGTGTTACCATGGTTCACCCCCTCCTGGGGTATGTCCACAAATATCTGGCTCTCAAGCTCTTTATTATGTTTAGTAATATATCACGTTGTGCATG
>JASDQU010354271.1:0-12054 GCA_032191745.1 Picea mariana
AGGCATAGCTAGAAATAGCTTTGACAAGTAAAACAAAAATCATAATAAATACATGTGCCATTGGATAGTCACATTCACCGCATCATGAAAATCCAAAATTATTACAAGATGCTCTCTTGGGTTCTGTGTCTTTCCAAGATGTGTCATGATGTAATCATGACAACCGCAGTTTCTCGAGCATACGATTAAGTAGTTTATATTTATATAAATATTATTCAAATCATAAACTGGTGATGTTTTCGCACTTCACTATTAGTAGGATTTGCTAAATACGCGAAAACGAATACAAAATCTAGAATGAAAGTATTACTATCACAGTCGTTAATTCGCGGTTGAGAATATGGAAAGGTATCCGTTGAGAACGTGTGTCTCAATATAAAACGTTTGTGGTAATCTGAAACGTTTCGCTGTAATTAGGTTGATAAATGGAACTTGTGATAATTACATATCATTACAGTAATTTTTTAATGTCATTAGGTAAATGTTAAAAAGTAAACATGTTAACAGATGCCTTGATAAATGCAAGAAAGTTATGAACAATAAATCTGACCCATTGATTTTGGAGGACGACTAAGAATATGCCAGCATCTTCAATGCATAGCCTTCAGATTAGGGTTTAAGGTGAAATAAGCTTAAAAAATCATTAGTTGTACCCATTATCAATAGGTGTACGTCTTTCTAGGTAAAAAAAAAAAAAAAAATTATGCTAAAACATGTTAAAATTAAAATTATTGAAATTAAATTATTAAAATTATTAATTTAAAAAAAATGCAATTTATAAAAAATCATTCAAATAATGCATTTTGTAAAAATTTTAAATATTGAAAGGGTTTTATAATAAGCATAAGTTAAAATGATGAATCTATCTTTTAAAATTTATTTAATATTAAGTAAATATGAATATTTAATATTTAAAAAAATATGAATTTTTAATATTTCGAAAAAAATTGAATTAATATAATTATTTAAATTTAAGTTAAAATGATGAATCGATTTTTTAAAATTTATTTAATATTAAGTAAATATGAATCTTTAATATTTAAAAAAATATGAATTTTTAATATTTCAAAAAAATTTAAATTAATATATTTATTTAAATTTAATTATTTAAATTTAAGTTTTATAGTATTATAAATAGGTGAAGAATTTTAAAAGATGATATTTATCTGTATTTTTTTATTACAAGTATTACAAAGGTTTTAATTCCATTTAATTTTTGAGTTGGTTCAATTTGTTTGACATGAAAATCATGAGTTTTTTTATTACAATTAATTCAAAGCTACTCATTGCATGCAATTTTTGGATTAGTTTAAGTTTTGTCACATAAAAATCAAGAGTATAGATTTTGATTCTTATAATATTGATTTTTACTTTATAATATCAAAAAAAAAATATTGATAAAAAAAGAAATTATTTTTTATATTAAATAAATTTAAAATTATATTTAATATAAAATATTTTCATTTTAATATAAAAATATTATAATTGTTCTATGAAATGAGTAAATGGTCTTATATATTAGAGATAAGAGGCTAACACTTCACAATTTAATTGAAGCATGGATATTCAAAAGTGTTGAATCTATTTTTTTCTTCATAAATATTCAAGAGTGTTAAATCCATTTTTTTCTTTTGTATTAAAAACAACAATTTCATTGATTCAAAATTGTAATTTAAATCAAAATTTCATAATCAGATTTCAATGATAGAAAACCAAATATTAGAACTTTTATCCTTGTTGATTATTCTTATATTATTCTAAACACTTTACCAAGTGGTCCTTTTCTAACCTTTTACAATAATGGGAGGGCTCAGTGACATTTTTGGCCTAAAATCCCATAGGAATCATTTGGTTCTAAGGAATCATAGATATCATTATTCAACATTGGACATTGTGGTTGTAGATTTTCTGACTAGATTTCACTTATAACAAACGAGAAAAGGTTGAAATAAAAAAAAAATAACCACCTTCATTCCATTGTAATAGTATAATTTCTCTACTAACTCATTTTTACATTAAAAATAACAATTTTATCAATTCAAAATTATTATTTCAATAAATATTATCTAATCAAATTTGAATAATTATAAATTATAAAAAATCAAATTTAACAATTTTTGTTTTCTTTCAATTTTATTTAAAAACATTTTATTCTAATTTAATTTTCTATTTAAAAACATGTTATTCCAATTTCCTTTACTTTTACTTTAAAATACTTACTTCATTAAAAAAAATATATTAAATATTTAAAAATATTTTAAAAATATATTAAATATTTAAAAATATTTTATTTAAAAACTTTTTGAATGTTACCAAATATAATATTTATTATGAATAAATTCTTACACTAACTTCTTATCTAATTGTGTTTTGTATTGCATTACATTATGGATTAGATATAATATTCCTTTACTTGTAGAATATTTGGATTAGTTTTAAAATTATTTATGTTAATAATGGGTTAAGGTTTAGGTTCATATATGGGGATTTAAAAAAATATATATTAATTTAATAAAAAAATATTAATGATATTTTTTTTTAAAGAATTTTAAATGATTATTAATATAAAATAGAAAAAATAGAATAATGTATAGGTGAAAGAATTTAATACAAATCAATTTACATTTACAACAAAGTCTCTAATCTTAGTTTGGTTGTTTTTATTTAGAGTTTTGTACATTGAATTATTATTTCATATATCACTATAAACATTTTTATTATTATTATATAAATGGCATTTTGGCTCAAGTAAGGTTGTCCAATAAAAAGGTGGTAATCTAGCATCATTGTATCAATATTTAAAAATAGGAACTTCTCACCTCTCACCTAAAGTGCATTTCCAACACTTACATTTATGGAAAAAAATGATAATAGGTGATAGAAACATCTTTGACTTCATTTTTGGTAAATAGACTCTGTAACCAATATGTTAACCATCATACTAATATGCACCATACATTAAAGTACAAGAGAGACACAACAATTCATGATAACATGTATGTAGCAATGATAATAGAGGAGTGTATCACAATAAATAACACATCATCTAAGTAAACCATCAACATCATAAACAATTTTTCAAATAAAGGTTCATTCCATCCATATTTATTATAATCATATATGTATAAATGATAGTAGAGGAATACATGACTATAATTTTCCACCTTTATGAATTTAAACAAAAAAAAATGGATATTATAAAAATCAAAATCTATACTTCTGATCTTCATGTGAGAAAACTTGAACTAACCCAAAAATTTCATGGAATGAGCAACTTTGCAATACTTGTAATAAAACAACTCATTATCTTCATGTGAAACAAGTTGAACCAATCCAAAAATTTCTTAGAATTAGCAACTTTGTAATACTTGTAATAAAAAAGAAGATACAGAAGAATATCATTTTTTAAAAATCTTCACCTAATTGTAATACTATAAGATATAAATTTTATTAATTCATTTTTTTTTAAATATTAATTTTAGTTTTTTTGAAATATTAAAAATTTATATTTACTTAAGTAAATTTTTCAAAATACAAATTCACTATTTTAACTTATGCTTATTATAGAACCATTTTAATTTTTTTTTTCTTTTGTATTAAAAAAAATAATTTTATTCATTCAAAATTGCAATTTGAATCAAGATTACATAATCAGATTTCAATGATAAAAAACTGAAAAGAATCTAGATATTACAACTTTAATCCTTGTTCATTCCTCTTATATTATTCTAAACACTTTACCAAGTGGTCTTTTTTGGATTTTTACCATAATAGGAGGGCTTAGTTACATTTTTGGCTTAAAATTCTATAAGAATCATTTTGATTCAAAAGAATTATATATATTATTATTCAACATTAAACATTGTGGTTCTAGATTCTATGATTAGAAAAGGGTGAATCATAAAATTAACCACGTTCATTCTTATTGTAATTATTGTAACAGTATAATTTGTCAAGAGTTCATTTTTATATTAAAAATGAAAAATTATTATTTCAATAAAAATTATCTAATTAAATATGGATGATTAAGAACTATAAAAAATCAAATTTAATATTTTTAGCTTTCTTTCATTTTTATTTAAAAACATTTTATTTTAATTTAATTTACTTTTACTTTAAAAAATATTAAATATTTAAAATATTTTTAATTAAAAGATTTTTGTATTGTGTCAAAAATAATATTTATTATAAATACTTTCTTACACTAACTTACGTATTATATAATTGTGCTTTGCATTACATTATGGATTAGATAGAATATCCCTTTACGGATGGACTATTTGGGTTAGTTTTAAAAGTATTTATGTAAATAATGGGTTAAGGTTTAGGCCCACATTATAATTATTATTTATTTTAATAATGGGTTAAGGTTTAGGTCCACATATGGGAATTTAAAAAAAAAAAAATTAATTTAATAAAAATATATTAATGATGTTTTTTTAAAGTATTTAAAATTATTATTTACATAAAGATAAAAAGAAAATTAGAAAAAATAGAATAATGTATAGGTGAAGGAATTTATTTACAAATAAGTTTACATTTACAATAAAGTCTCTAATCTTAGTTTGGTTCCTCATTTAGAGTTTTATAAACTCAATTATGATTTCATATATCACTATAAACACTTCTAATAGTATGATATAAATGGCATGTTGGCTCAAATTACCACAAGGAGTTGAGGTTGTCCATTAAAGAAGTGGTAATCTAGCATCATTGTATCAATGTTTAAAAGTAGGAACTTCTCACCTCTCACCTAAAGTGCATTTCCAAGACTTACATTTATGGAAAAACTTGATAATAGGTGATAGAAACATCTTTGTCCTCATTCTTGATAAATAGACTCTCTAACCAATATGTTAACCATCATATTAATATGTACCATATATTAGAGTACATCAGATACACAACAATTCATAATAACATGTATGTAGAAATGATAATATAGGAGTGCATCACAATAAATAACACATCATCTAAGTACACCATCAATACCATAAACAATTTTTCAAATAGGTGTCTATTCCATCCATATTCATTATAATCATGTATTTATAAATTATAGTAGAAGAATACATGACTATAAATAACACATCATCTAAGTAAGTCATCAATACTATAAACATTTTTTTAAATAGGGGTTCATTCCATCCATATTCATTACAATCAACTTCATCATGAAAAAGTTTATCATACATCAAATAATCACAATAGAACACCATATCTAGGCTTCACATTTTTTTATCATTTATCTCTCTTTCTATCTTTAACTCTCAATCTAGGTCTAGCTACCCTCTTACAAGTTGAATCCATGTCATTCATATAGTTGCATCTATAGACAATATGGTTCACTAGGATCACTATATTTTTTTTTATTTTTATTTTTATGTTGGCGGAATCGGCAACTGGGCCGGTCTCGTACTCGCGTGACACGGGGTCGATTCCGACCGCTACCACTATAACCTCTAGGTGCCATACGTATGCCCCTTCCGCAGGCACGGGTAAGTCGGGGGGATTTGAACTTGGAACCTCATCATACATAACACGCTATATCACGGCACTTGCCAATTGAGCTGCCCCCCGGGGGCTCACTAGGATCACTATATTATTGCTAGTGTAGTAAATCATAGTTTCTAATAGATGATGTATCATATCTCTAATATTATGTAGTCTTCAAAAAAGTGAGTCTCTCAAAAAGTAGGATCTTGCCCTAATTTTTTGGCTTCTACTTCCCTTGTCCTTTGTTCTAATTTAATGTTGTCAACAATCCTCACTCTAGGTGGAATAGCTCAAGTGTTACGTCATTTATTTAGTTGGAACCACTATTCCTTCATCAAAACAAAGCTATCAACAAACCCCAACCAAAACTATTGAATTTCCCTCAAGCTTTAGTTTTGTTTTTCTATTGCCACACAAAAACGATAGAAATTCAGGGACCATCTTCACTACTTATTCATGGAATCCTATGAAAGTTTCAATCCCTTGTGACCTTTTAGAGAGAAGTTACATGGCCCCTATAATGAAATGTTATTCTTCTTTTGAATGCGAAATCATCAGTCTAGTGCTTTGAACAATATGCCATATGATATCTACAAAATTGTTGATTCTTTTTAACTCCCATGAGTTCTCATTTACATTATGTCTCAAGGAACACAATTTTTGTTGTACTTGAATTGTGCTTGAAAATATATCATCCAGTTGAATATGAAACCTATCAACTTCATTATGTTTTTGTTGTAAGGATTCTCCCACAAAGTTGATTGTAGAACAAGTGGTAATGGGGAATTTGTGAATTCCCTTTTTTAGGAATGTGCAAAAAGTTCTTTTAGACCAACCTTGGTGCCTTCCAAAATTGCATGAAAGTAATCACAAAGTCTGCTAAGTAAGTTTTCAAAATAACTTGCATGCACTTTAGATATCCATACATTGTAATAACTTGTGTGCATTTTATAATGCACACACATTATTTTCAACACAAAAATATATCAATTAAATAAGAAATTACCACCCTCAGATTTATCAGGAGTCTTTCAATAAATTTTCCATAGGTGTAGTAATTTTTCCATAGGTTTACCATCTCTTGATGAGAAGTCATGAAACAATATTTGATAATTTAAGCACATGCATTAAGATATTTGATGTAAAAAAAATTACTCTAGAAACAAAATAGGAAAACATAAAAAATTACATACTAAGAAAAAACTTGCTCATTCGTTTGTTGAATCCGATCAGTTGTACTGTAGTCTTCTTCCTCGCATTCTTTTCCCTCTTTCCTAGAGTGAAATAATTGAATTATCCTCATAGCCAACTAGGAGCCTAGTGGGCTTCCTAGCTCCAAGAAACCTTTTGGTCTCTTGGCCCTTTGTGCCCATCACTCCAAGAGAAACAATGAACCTATGATTTATGAATATTGTCACAAGAATATTTCTTCCTAGAATAATCCAAACACTCAGCATGCTCAAACCTCTCAACCTCCTCCTCCCCTTCAACAACACTTTCTCTTCATATTTATCAAGTTCCATACCATCTTCTCCAGGTCTCCTTAACCACCCTCATTATTAGCCATCAACCTCCCACATATAGATTTTTGGGAAAATTTAAAATAAAACTAAAATATAAATAACGTTCATAAAATAACAATAAATAAATGAAAAGTCTTTATTGTCATGCTACCTTATAAATGAAACTGGACATTTTTCCCCAAAAATTATGAAAACCCACCATACTCATTTAATTAATCATACCAACCATCAATCAAATTCAAAGAAGGTATCTAATGATACTAGATATTTATGTGTGCAATATCATTTACATAGTCATTGAATCATTMAATTAAATAGTTAATAACCTAGTTTAATAATTAATCCATCAATTAATTGTATTAGTGTACATGTGCATGGTATGYATGCACAACTRGGAGATACATATCATGTGCATGCACTAATGATAAAATATCATTATCCCTAATACATAGTTATTGTATCATCAGATAAAGAGATCTAAGTCATCAGATCAAGTAAATGCATCACTCAATAATCTTAACAAACAAAACTACAATAATTTATCAATAAATGTTTATCAAACTTAAAATATCAAACATGAAACCAAAGGATAGTTTTAAACATGGTAGGAACCAAGTGACCAAAAATATTGTCATATATGATTCCATAATAAGTATTCTCAACTAACATCAAAGCATCCATCCTCCCAACCCTACTGACATATTCCACATCATGTCCTCTCCTCTATTAGGCTAAGTTGGAGTATCAACTATATTGACCTAACTCCATATATAACCCTTAAGATGAAGTTTCATCTATCTCGACCAAGCTTCCCCATCAAGACGATGATATTCAACATCATACGTCTAGGGGAGCATGGCTTCACATAACCCTCCCACGACTCTAGATTTCATAGGATAAAATGTGAGAAACACCTCTACCCCTCCTAATACAACTATGGAAAACATGATACTCTATGGGTTATATATCCACCCTTCCTGGTTGAACTAGATTCAACAACCTATATCTATCCATATTGTGTAACTATTATTCTTAGATTCATGTCATCCAACGACCATTTTGGGAAATTTGTGCATCTTTTCAAAATGATACTTACCATGGGTCATAGAAATATTTGAAATCATAAGTAAAACTTAGTTATATTCCAGATGTCTAGGACATCTAGATTACCTCAACACTATAGTAATTTAGTTGTTACATAGGTCATCAACCTATATGTTAGCTCACCAATACTCATATCCATGTGGATACATCACAAATTTCATATGASAATCCATATTTGTATTTKCATTCATAACATAATTTTGAACTAGTATCCATGTACTGAAATTCCACATTTAAATTTGCATGTTTAAACAAATCACATAACTATCATCATCATGAACATATAACAATAAAAAATAACATTATGCAACACATAAATAGGACCATATATACACATATCAAATGTCTATATCAATCTAGTTGATTCCAAATAGTTACTAAGCAATGAATTACTAAGATGAGTAAAATAAAAATTTTAATTTCCTAAGGCTAAAATATGGGGTGTTACATACACTCACCCTTCAAGAAAATTCATATTGAAGTTATCATCATCACCAATATAAGAAAAATTCATAACACAACTTATATGTGTCTTCCCTAATAGAGAACATTGTGCTATACTGGTACCACTAGACCTTCACCTGATCAAAAACATGTGAAGGCTACTAATATATTGATTACAACAAACTTATCTTAAAATTTTACACTTCCAAATATAAACATGGGATATCTGTATTTAAATTATATCATGTTATTTTGAATACCATTTAAAACATTAACACATTATTAGTTATTGTAACATACCTCCTCGTTATGACGACAACCTCTTATAACAAGTGATTTTTTTTTTGTGTGTGTGCATATGTATGAGGGTAACAAGACATTATACTCTGTGTCGTCTCATGATGACGACTCATGACGCATACAACTTTGGTATCAACATAAAGATTCAAGATGCACATCAACATCTGTCAGCAATGAACAACAATCAACCGACAAATAATAAGTCGGACTACCCGTCGGTCCTACCCTGCAATGGTTAGGACCTCCAAGACACATAAGCAACACTCAAGCCCAGGTTCCCATCGATTTTAACCATTTAAGGTCTCAGGTCTGGCGACTGTTCTGAGGAACATCGAGGTGTCAACATCCCGCCTAACACAAGCAGACCAAGAACATAAAGGTTATGACCCGGTACAACATTAATTAAGCAAGGACTACAATATACATGAGTCTTAAGGACATTCATCACGCAAATTTAGATCATAATTTGTCATCAAGGTACCCTCTAATTCAGCATTGAAGGACCTTATTGTGCAAGTCTAAACCTTGACTGGATTTAACATTTAACAATATAATCGATCATTAGTTATAATCGTAAAAATGTTGTGTAGCTACAATTTATCATTTAACGTAGTGACTAACATTTAGTCTACAATCCTAGATCAAGATTAACGCAATATTCTAAGATCGTTCAACTCAATCATTAAAGATCCACAGTAATATTAATGCAATAATTTGTATTTATAAATCAAACATCAATAATTATGAACCAACAATTTACGCAACAACGCCATAATTATAGTCCATAATTAGTGCAATATTCTAAACCCCTTTGTTGCAATAGCTATAAAATCAACACTAGAATTAACCCACGTGATGGCAATAATTAAGAAGATATTAAGAAGTACTTTTATCTCCAACATAAACATCCATTACATGCCCATCATAACATGTCTAAAATCAATTTATCAATAAGGTGCAATTTTAAATTTAGCCTTAAAAAAAACATAAGTGAAATTTTGAATTTACAGTGTCAACAGACCACTATCTAAATCAAATTGCCCTACCATATTATTAGGTGTTTAGGTGTTTAGGTGTTCGAGTTTAACATCAATATCCAGTAATTACATAGGTGTACACAACAATATCTCCAGGATAGACTAAGCATCTCTTAACAATAATTACAGAATTCCTTATCCCACAATAAATATACTAATAATTTATTATTATTAACAAAGGTACCTCGTTGCTCTAATAAAATATCCATTAAAAAGTTAACCATTCCTAACAATGAAGAGGTCTAAACAAGTTTTTATAATGATCATATGATTCGTCCACCTGAACAATAAAGGTCTACGCTATGATAGCTCAAGTACATTATCCGTTCACCGCATAACAGAATAGAATGATAAAGGTTAAAATGAAATAAATTACAATTTAAATGAAAGAAGGAAAGGGTCAAGATCAATTAATAACTAGAACTAGTTTACCCTCTAGTGCATGAAACCTCACCTTAGCTATTCATTACAACTGTAGATCAAAATGTGAAGGTGATTAGTACAAGTTGCCTAAGTTATAAAAGAGGTTGAGGTAATTACCTTCCCCTCTCTAAGGGATAAATTAAATTCCATTCTTTAAGGAACTAAAACTCTTGTAAGTCATTCAATCAGGTTCCCCTATTTAAAGGATAAATACATTCAATAAAAACTTGATAGAATTAAGGCTAATTTGATAACAACTTACAAAATTTTAGGCAAGTGGCTAATTAGAGCCTGCCACGTTTCACTGTTTGGGGCATAAATAACTATGAGGGTTGTGGAGTTAACCCAAGAGAATTATAAATAAAGTGCCTCCAAACTATAAAGGATCGGTGCATGTACACCTGACAGCCATTAAGCATTACGGAAATAGCACAAGAAAACAATCTGGAAAAGGAATCTAAGTTTACTTTTCCTCTGACCTGTCAGAGAACACTTACACAGGACTAACATCCCAAGAAAATTTGTCGGGAATATTTCTACCAGACATGCATAAAAATGTTACCAGTCTACAATAGTAATTGCTATAAACTGTTTCCATAAACTGTTACCATGCAGGTTGCTACCATAAGCCAAAAGGCACTACCCAGGAAATTTATCATAAGTCTGTGCATATCACTGTGTAACCGTGATTATCGTTGTGGGAACAACATTATCGCAGGGTGTAACAACACGTACTCCTAACTGGTGTATACACGGTGAGAACACTGTCAAAATCTAACTCCGAGTTGAATGTTTAGGTTCAATTGTTTTATTAAAAACCCTTCCAATCCCGAAGGTAGTCAGAGTATTCGTTATCCCTGGAAGGTAAGGATACGTTGTCACAAAAAGGTTAAAAAATAGGTGAACAACAACATCCCTTGGCAACCGAAGTTTAGAAAATGAAAACGCAGAGGAAAAGTCATTAAAACAATCATGACTACCAATGTAGAGGAAAATCCAACACAGTCAACAAAATTTAACAAAATTGATGGCCACTGTCTATCTCTCCTCATGTTATTGTCCATGATAAAAGTGTCAGAAAAGGGTAGAAGAGACATATGTAGTTGACTATAGGGATGAAAAATACCACCTTCCTCGGTCCATCCCAAGGACTCGACCAAGAGTGCATCTACCTGTACCCTTGATAACTGCTCGCCTGTAGCCCTCACTAAACCCCAATCATCAGGTAGAACTAGAAGTAACTCCTCCATCTGTTGGTCAGCCAACCTCCATATCTCATCTCTCATGCTACTGTTGAAATGGTGATTGTGAGGTCTCATAATGTTGTGTTGTTGTCAAGGAGTGGCATCTGCATGCTCCCCTAAGTGTGTCTCCTCCCTACAAGGTAGTACACCCCCCTAAATCACACCATACATCTCGACATGCCCCTATGAGCTATCACTAACCATTGTATGTTCTGGCATACTCATGTCATCTCCCATAAACTCTTGATGCATCGTAGATCCTGGGTGAACTGTTGGATAAACCTCTACATGGAGATCAACTGCTCTCGGAACACAAATGGAAGTGTCCCCCATCAACTGGTGCTCCACTGCTAGATCACCAACATCCTCTATCAATGTGGTTGATTGATATAACTGGGTGTCAACTAAGAAAGATGAAGTGGATCTCTGACGAATCTCCTCAAGAGAATCATCTGATATAGACTCTGATTCTTGAAGGGTTTT
>JASDQU010354272.1:0-10946 GCA_032191745.1 Picea mariana
GATGGATGGATCAAGGGTATTTAGTTCTTCCAGGATATCTTTGTCACAGTGTAAAATGCGAGAATACAGGGGATCCTAGTTGGTGGCAGGGGGAACTATCAATGGGTAAGTGTTATTGTCCTCAAGGGGTGAGGACGTAGAATGGATATCATGTATAGGTTGTGATGGCTCGCTTGACATAAAATAAATTTCCTGATATTGTGGATGGTACCTCCTTCGCTCGGGGATTGATGACGAAATATAACGAATGTCAGTAATGTGATCCTCTATGGGGAGTGACTAAGAGGGATTTGGTCGAGACGTGTGGTGTACTCCGGCTAACATTTTGTGGAATTGAGGTAGAATTGGGCAATGATGGGTGTAATGGCCATATTCTAAACATATGGCACAAGCGAAATTGGTTCGTAACCCGTTCTTGCATGCAGTTGAGGAATCCATAGTAGAAGCTGAAGTACTTGGTGGAGTGGTAAGTAATGGGGTTTCTTTAGGGAGCTCAATAAGATTACGTAACTCGGGAAGAGTAGGACATCTGTTAGTGGGGTGTCCTTCTCTTTTGCATAGTATGCAAGGAGGTTGAGCTTGGGGAGGGAGAGGAGCTATGGGATCCTTCTTCCATTGTCTACCCTCAGTGGTGGTGGTGTTGCCTCCAGATGGGGATGGGGTTGGTGTGGCAGGAGCCTATATTAGGATCTACATCGGTAGTCCCTCTGTATGAGGAGGGAGAGATGGTGTAGGAGCCATATTGGGTGGATGAATATACCAGACAGGGATGGAGAGAACCATGTTGTGAAGGGTGAGAGTATCAACTACCTGGAATGCTTCGACTCCATGTGAGGGGTATAAAAATGGAATGTAGGTAATGGCTTGGGGGACTATTTCCCATAAGAGTATTTTCCTCTGAATGGGGGGAGAATCTGGGACAAGTGGTGTGGTGGTGTTCTCAGATAATTCCTGAGGTAGTATTTCTCCGACTAGTGGAACTTTGATGTGGGGAGGGACCTCAACAAGAGGCATATTTCCTTCGATATTTGTTTCGTTGGAGGAAACTACACACACTTGTGCCGAAATAGAAGGGTGGAGGAGAGGTGGTGCTACATGATATGCCCCCAACAAGGATGGGTCCTTGAATATTCCAGGACCCATGTCAATGACTGAAAAATAATATGAGCTAGTGCGGACAAGGAGGAGGATGTTATCAATGTTGGTGGAATTATTGGGCTTATAATGTGTAAGATGGTCGATGGTGATGATTTTCCTGCTGTGGGGGAACATCATCGTATGAAACATAGAAGAGTATATCACCTTCATAGCATACATGTAGCTACGTCCGAACAAGATATTGTAATCAAGTGGGGCATCAATAACTTAAATGTCAATCAGGATGGTTTTTCCCCCAAGTTATATAGGGACATTTTGGAAGATACCTTCAAGGGATGATGGGTGACCATCATAAGCTCTCAGGGTGATGGTAGATGGTACTAGCTCAGGTGAGATGAGTTTTTTCCATATGACTTTGGACATGATGCATGTAGATGCACATTCATCGATGATGAATTGATGAACTGTGATTTTCTGGATCCTAACTAGTATCTCGAAAGCTACCAGGGTCGGGAGGTGTGGTTCTCCACTATCTATATCAAAGGTGATGAGTCAAGTATCATCTGGGTCAACTACCCCCAAGGTGGAAAGAAAGGATCCTAACTAGTATCTCGAAAGCTACCAGGGTCGGGAGGTGTGGTTCTCCACTATCTATAGCATACATGTAGCTACGTCCGAACAAGATATTGTAATCAAGTGGGGCATCAATAACTTAAATGTCAATCAGGATGGTTTTTCCCCCAAGTTATATAGGGACATTTTGGAAGATACCTTCAAGGGATGATGGGTGACCATCATAAGCTCTCAGGGTGATGGTAGATGGTACTAGCTCAGGTGAGATGAGTTTTTTCCATATGACTTTGGACATGATGCATGTAGATGCACATTCATCGATGATGAATTGATGAACTGTGATTTTCTGTATCCTAACTAGTATCTCGAAAGATACCAGGGTCGGGAGGTGTGGTTCTCCACTATCTATATCAAAGGTGATGAGTCAAGTATCATCTGGGTCAACTACCCCCAAGGTGGAAAGAAAGGATTTGTGTTGTGATGGACAGGTTTGGAGGACCTCCAACACATACATAACTACAGGATATTGTGCTAAGTCATCGACCAGACTGTAATTATGGGTTGCCCTAGCATGAGGGTTATGTACATTCCTTCGTAAAGGCATATGGGGTATACAGGGGTTTGGTTTAGTGTTAGGGAGGGGAATCATCAATGGTTGTCCGACTGTAGCAAGAGATTATTCTGAGGTGGTTGGGGTAGAGTTAGGAGGCAAGTCATATTGATGACCACGTGTTTGCAGAAGAATCTCTTCTTCATTGGTTAGGAGAATATTGCGATCGACTGGATTTTCAAGTTGATTGGGACCCGAGTTTTGATATTGCCTCATTTGTGGTGGGGTTGGGATTATATCGTGTTGGGTATTCATCACACCTTAGTGTGGAATAGGTTTTTTCAAAATGGTTGAAGGTGGTGGTTGCAAATAATTTTGTGGGGTCTGCTAAGGGGTAGGCAGTGCTGGGGGGTGTTGAGTGTTCATGGATTTTTTCATCCATTTCAAATAGGTAATTTGGGGGCAATGGTGAGTATAATGTACATAATCACCACATAGAGAGCAAGGGAAGTTAGTTCTGAGGTTATTTTTCGTTCTTTATCATGGTTTATTGTTATTGTTACCTCCTTGGGGGTTTTGGTTGCCTTGATTCTGGTTGCCCCCAGCGGGATGGTTTTGTTGTAGGTTATTTCCTCCTGGTCCTAGGTTGTTATTGTTTCAATTTTTTTCTTTCTTCTTGGAATTATTCGACTAATGAGATGGATTTGTCATATTCAAGTGTTCAAAATTATCAACATGTTTAATGGGAGAGGGACGAAAAAAATTAACGCTGGCATGTGGTTGTCCTGGTGGAGGAGAAACCAACTGGGGAGGACTAGGAAATGGAAAGTATGGGTTGTTTTGTGAAGAAAATCCATATGTCGTATAGTAATTTGAAGTAATTCCACTACTGTTGGGGGTATATGTGGGGGTTGGGGGTGAACTTGTACTTGGTTGATAAATTGGATGCATCATGGGTACTAGTGGGGCTCCACCCAACGATGGAGGGGAAACAACAAGATATGAATGTTGGTGAGTCGGAGGAGGGTAATAATATGTACCTCCATATGGTTGTGAATATTTATTTGCACCATAAGTGGGTGATGGGTGTCCATAAGGTTTGATATGTGTCATAGAACCAATCAACCCATCCGATGTGTGGGAGATCCTAGGTTTGTTCTTGGCCAAATGGTATGGGTATGGGTGTGTCAGGAAATTATGTGTACAAGTAACCTGATTGAGCATATATGAGGTCAAATTTTTGGGCCTTGCTGATGGATTCCTCTTTTGATTGAGGAAAAGTGGATGCTACATCTTTGGCAATAACAAAGACGAGCGATTTAAGAAACCAATCAAGATGTTGTTCTTTGGTGGTTTCTTCTTTACACAAACTACATCGTCGACGTCGTTCATGGATTTGGTCAGCTATATGGATAGAAGTGGTTTGTTTGAACTCGAAGAGAAGTTACAAGATAGTGTCATGATGAACTTGCAGTTGGAAAAAGTAAAGGCCTTGGCCAATGATTCAAAGGTTACATGGGACCTAGATTTTTCGTCCACATATCATTTGGCTAATGAACTAGTGAGAGCTATTTGAAATAAACTCAAGAAAATGGAATCATCCATGATGTTGTTAGATGAGCACCATAAGTGGAATTTCATAACATGGTTGGTGGGATCTTCCCCTGATTTTCCTTCAAATTTTGGAATATCAGAAGGTAGTTTTGTAGGCATATTGGGCCAAGTGGTGTCATGCAAAATGGGATCATTCGTGATTTTGTTTAAATCGGGAATGTTGAGGGATGCCAAATATGACATAGGGAGATTTGGTGGAGGATTAATTTGGGCCATTGTGTGTCCAGGTAATGAACCTATCCCTTGAGAGGGATTTGGTGGCTTTGTGATTCTCCCTTGAGAAGACGTTTGACCCTCACCTCCTTGTGAAGGAGAACTAATAAATGGATTTCCTTGGGTATTTGACCAAAGAAAATTGGAACTAAGTAAATCTGATCCCAAAATAGTAGCACCCACTGGGGTGTGAGATGGTTGAGCTGATGAGTCGACAAGACTAGGGAATCCTCTTAGAATAGGAAGGAGATTCTACAAGCGTCTAGAACAAAGGGGATTTTGTGGTTCCCCCATGGTTCCGACTAGCAAAGTGACTGTGTGCAAATGGTGAAAAGAGAGAAATAAATGAACAAGATGTTTTGACCTTCACAAAAGAGTATAACTCACAAATGCATGTAATGAAATGAAAATCATACATAAATCAACTGTAAATGAACAAGCATGTGGATAGTTGGATTTTGTCTACATGGGGGAACAATAAAAAAAAATGCTTGTGTCCTAAAAGACTTATTGTCCTTCCTCTCATTTCAACACTAGGCCTTCCAATAACACTCGAAAGTGGGGTCTGAATCCATCGGAAGAGGAACTAGTGAAATTTGAAGTAATCAATTATAATGAGGGGTAGAGGGTGCATATCCTAAAAGAACTAGCGATATTTCCCAATAGACACACAAAATCTGATCAATGTGCGATTGCAACCCACAACCGCCACCTGGGTGGATATCCTATGTTTGGCCACTAAGTACCTCGGTCAAAGTGAGACATTTTAGATTTTCGGCCTCAGAAATGGCTCACGGGATATATTCCCTCACACGAGTTGGGTGACTCAATGAGGGATGCACAGAATAACCAGACCTCGACCTTTGAACCTTCATGGGTATCTCCCTACCTTATGGTGTAGGAACACTTGACTTGGAGGATTTTAAAAGATCCCTATTCTCAACTTCTATTGTTTAAAAATGTGTGAACCTGATAACATAGGGTTATTTGGATGCCTACCCCCGGATCCTACCTAGACAAAAAAAAATCTTTTGGCACCTCCTGTGGAGGAAAATTTAGTGCGTTCTTAGAAAATTTTCAGATGTCGTGGGATGAGAGATTGGGGTCATGAAACAACCTCATTTGAGTTAAATTGGTGTGGATAATTTCCAAATAAGTCGTCGTATCTTTCAGAATTCCTTCAAAGAAATCCTACTTTGACCTCCACTATTCTAATAGGAATTGTGTGTGTGAGGAGTGGCTTTGTGTGCAAGAAAGTGAAATGTGTGAAAATATTTTTAATAAGTTAAGTGTGAGATTTCAACATGTGTACTTCATGTGTTCCTTACAAATCTTCTTACCTAGATTACTATGTTTCTTTGGTACCACCTTGCAAAATATTTAAATCCCTAAAGAACTAGAAATGTGGACATACGGGTCCTTACCAATCCTTTAAACTCCCTAGAATGTTGTCTATACTAAGAAATCTTTTGAAAATATCCTAGAATTGTAGACATGTGGGCATGTATGGGCCCGTTACTTTGATATTTTAAACTTCCATAGAGTGTTTTCTAAACTAAGAAAGTTTTTAGAAACTGTCCTAAGATTGCAAACATGTGGGCATGTATGGGCCCTTACAAATCTTTAATATTATTTCAAAAACTAAGAGGAACCCTAGGGGGGCTTTGTCCTCTCCTAATGATTTGTTAAGGGAGATGAAATGTCCTTTCAACCACCTTTTTTGATTCTCGATATCACACTAGGGTGTGGGGGAAGAGCATACTTGAGGGTTAAAATTGATTTCTAGTCCCAAATTAATTGATTGTATTTGACAAAGCAATAACTTCAACTCAAAATTTTAAATGCTAAATGAGTCATCCATGTGGAAACAAAGCAAAGAGAAGAATAGTGATTCTTTTTACCCCTATGTGATTATGTTAGCTAACCTTTCTTGTGATAAATAACTCTAAGTGAAGTGTAGTTTCTTTACAAAGTGAAGGAAATTAAAATCTGAAGGCTAGAGGTCCTCAAACCATTCATAAAAACCCTTACAATTTGAAAAACCTGAACTTATGTGTGGGCTACAGTTCTGACAGGCGTGTGAAGGGTGAAGAGTGCAGAGAGTGCAAAGAGGAATGAATTCTACCTTGCGCACAGTGCACAGAGTGCATGTCTGTGGGCCTTGAAAGCCGTGCACTTCCTGTCACACATTGAGAAATAAATTTCCAAGTGAAATACTCTTTCCCTAGCTCTAAATTTTGACTTTGGCATGTTGGGATAGGCTCTTTTTGGTACCTGCATATCAAAACAATAAAAAAGAAGTGCTCTCAAGACTTAAATAGGGAGGAATTTGATATTGATCCCCTGTATGGTCGCCAATCTGTTGTGTTGATTTTTTCACGTGGGTGAGAAAAAACACAACACTTGCATGCTTAGTTAAGTCACCTAAACAAGACATAAGTTTGTGAGTTGATTAGATAACCAAATACACACGAAACAAAGAAATAAAAACTAAAAACAACTAAAAAATAAATTTTAGAGAAGCTTGCAAGAACTAGAACCATGAAAAGCAAAAAATGACCAATATATAGATACTAATGGTTCAATATATTGATAGGATAAACACCGTAGAGAAAGGCAGGGACTTATGAATCCCCTCTTCCTCCTTGGGAGGGATTTTGAGTTGCCTAATAGAGAGATCTTCGCTTCATGCAATGGCAAGTAATAATGGTGAAGAAATACAATGACAATTCCCTCAAGAGGTGAGTGGAATGGACCTTGCTATATTGCTTGAATTATTCAAAGAGAAAAGAGGATTCTCCAAGAAGAATTATTGCAACATAACAATACCTTGAAGTTCTTATTTTTCTAGCATACCCATGGAACATATTTATAGTGTCCATTCATGGAAATATATAATTGGTTCATAGTGTGAACAAGAGGCCTTTTAGGGCACTTCCTATCCTTTGACCATCCTCCAAGCTAGATTTGTCTCAGATATGAGTGTCACATCGTGTTGGGGGTGGGACTAGAAGTGGTTGAGAGGTTGACAAGATTCATAAATTCGTTGTTCATGGAAGTGTATGTCTTTTCTCATAGAAAGTCGTGCATCTTGCGCATTTATGCCTATGTTAGCATGCACATTATGTGCATTGTGTGCACACTCCCTTTGGTGATTTTTCGGACTTTGATTTTTGAACCAAGTATACAGTTCTTTTTCGTTTTCATGGATTTTGTTGTTTTATGTGGACTAATTGATTACTGGCATTGATGTCATTTTTCAACCATTGTGTGCAATGTTGCAAATGATTTTTTAGTTATAACACTCAGACTGTTTCCCCTATTCATGTATGCGTTATTCTTCCAGGATCCTTTGGGTTGCATGTTGTATCTCCTTGCACACATGATTTTCCTCCAATGCCTTTTTTGTTGCACAATGTATGTATTCACAGATGTAAGCCTCCTCTAATGTTTCATTTTTGGCTCATTGTACCTCTTCATGCACCCAATATTCCTCCAATGACTCTTGCATCACTTATTGTACCTCTTTGATTGTTTTTTCCTCCTCTAGAGCCCTTTATGCATCACGCAGAAAATTATTTTACTGCGTAGCATCAAAATTGGGAGGTGCCTATGCCACTTTTTTTTATCTTCCCTTCAATGTTCTGACCCAAGATTTCTGCATGCTCTATTTCCATTCCCATATTATTTCCTCCTCGAGTTATGTTGAGTTTTCAATAGTCTAGGTTAATCATGAAGTTCATTCAAATTTTATCATTTAACCATAACCATAAATGTTGCAGCAACCAAGATCACAAGAAGAAGCACCATGCAAAAGAACACAAGAAGTATCCTAGGAAACCCTTCTCAACAAGGGAAGAAAACCCATCCAAATCCTTTTCCATATTCCTCAACAGAAATACCTTCACCACCAAGATAAAACCTAGCACACAAGAGGGTTCTCAAACCCTAGAATACTAGCACCCAAGAGAAGTGCACACTTTTCCCAAAGAAATGTACTTGCTGAAATTTTCAAACTCACATGAAAGATATGTTTCCTCAATGGATAATTTACCTTTACTTATACTAACCTGAAACTGTCAACATAAGTGTCTATTGGCACAACAGGGATGACCTCACTAAATTATAATATAATTAATATTAACCAGATTAATTATCTTTTACATTAATTACCAGTTACATTAAGGTGGGGCTGACCTGTACCCTTTAAATTACAATTAGGGTTACAAGCAGGTATGACTCTTAATAAATATAGAAAAGTATCTAATACACCCACTAGTGCTCATCCACTAGAGGCACATCCATAGGGATGTCCATATCTATGGCTCACTACATTACATAGAAGAACCAAATCTTCACACATTCACATGTACTCGTCCACATGCACATCCACTCAATAGATCTTCTTTCCCACTGCCTCACACAAGAGAGTCATCGGGAGTTTCTCATCATCTGTGGTGCTTAGAGGAGGATAATACATCATCTTCATTTCCGTTCTCATGACGATGCACCCAACACTTTGTGATTTCACACATTCACCTTGTGCTCAGCCACAGACATGTCTAACTCAATAGATCATCTTTCCCACTAGATAATCATTTGGAGTTCTTCTTAACTCTCTGAATGAAGGAGGTCATCTCTACATTCAATCTCGGTCTCAGGTAGGAACCACATACCCTATTCAGGGGATTTCTCTCAGGTTTGTAAGCTGGAGAATATCTTCACACCTTTGTGATGATCCACATCTCACAGGTTTGTAAGTTGGAGAATGTCTCACATAGCTATAATCATCAACACTCCCTCTCATCTAGGGAGGCATTCCTTATCATGCCATGTCTCATATGGATGTATTTTGAATTTTGTCTTGGTTGGAGTCATCAATAATCCCTCTCAACTAGGGAGGCATTTTTCACCAAGTTAGTTAGGTGAAGATATCTGCAATCTGCTCATGTGTAGGAAGGTACTTCATGTGTACGATTTTTCCTCTGCATCATATCTCTGATATAAGGATATTTCATCTTGTCATGTTTCGATTCATCAGAAAGAACTAGATTCTCAAGGAGCTTTATACACGGCTCTTGGTTATCATCATAGGATCCATCTCATGGTCAAGTAAATCTATCAGAAAATTGTGAAGAAAAATTGCTTCTCACACTCACTACTATATACTCCATCTCTGGTGCACTCAAGGCCACAGAGTTTTGTTTCCTGCTGCATCAGGAAACCATGCCAAATTTCATGGTAGAAAATCAACCATATGTTCTCTTCTAGTTTTTTTTACTTTCTAATCAATTTGAATCGGTATCTCCTACAAACTCAAGCTCACATTGAAGGCATGTCTCAGGCCATATCCAACTTTTCCTCAGATATATCTTAATACATGTTTTGTTGTTATCTAGTGAGCCTGTCTCGGTTGACTCATGAAATGACTAAGAACATTCATTGCATGGAAAGAATCAAGTCTAGTGTTTAACCATATACATCAATGATCCAATTAGTTATGGATCAGTCTCGTCTGAATCATCATTAATCCATCATGGTGGATTTTTCATTCTGTCATACTTGAACTTCTTTAATATTTTCACTATATATTTTCCTTAACTTAGGAAAATCTCATTGCTCCTTTGTCATACTTCTTGTCTCAAGAAGTAATGCATCATTCCTAGATTCTTCATCTCTAATTCAAAAGTCAAGGACTACTTGTATCCAAAACCAAGGCTTTCTGAATAAGTCATCAAAATCAAACTCTCGTCATCAACACTATAATGATATAGGTTTGGATCAACAACACTCTTGTTGAAGTCCAAAATCATCAAGAATTTATCTATCTGATATAGTTTCCAAGTCATGGATAGTAGTACAAATGGAAGTATGTCAGGTTTACTGAATCAAGTGTCGCATCATAGACAACTTCCTTTGTTTGTGAGAAACTTCTGGCTATAGATCTCGTTTTGTATTTCTAGACACTTCTATCAGCTACATGTTTGATCTTATAGATTCACTTGGAAGTTACCAAAAAATTCCCTTATGCATAATTATTTAAGATACAATGGTATTCTTCTGTTATAACATATTTCCATACCTGTTCTCTTGTTGCCTCTCTAAGACAAGGAGGTTCATCATCAATGAGATGGCTCATGATTGAAGGATGGCTCAAAAATCTCTTTTTATTTCTCAGGATGTGTCTTGAGAGGATTGTATGTTTCTCTGCCTCTACCAGAGTGAGTCTAGGTAGGTATTTTATACCCTACTACAATATCTTTGAACATATAAACTGGAGCAACTGGATCAACTGGAATAATGTATGTCTCCCTCTGAAACATTGAAGGGGGGGAAGGTATTGTCTCAATATCAATCTCCATCTAAGATTATTTGGATCTTTGAAAGGCTATCTATTCTTCAAGGACAACATCTATGCTTGTCTCAATCTTTCTCTATCTAGGGATGCGGACCTGGAATGTCTTCGAAGATTCACTCTTTTATCCCATAAATGTATCCTTTATTCCTAAAGGATCTATCTTGGACTTATTCTCTTTGGGTACATGAAAATACATTGGGCACCAAAATATCCTGAAGTATTCAATCTGAGGCTTCACTCTGGTGAAGGTTTCTTTGAGAGTTATGTTTTTAAAATTCTGATGAAGACTCTTGTTCTAAACATATACTGTGTCATGCATGCTTCTGCCCATGGAATCATATAAATATTATGATCATGCATTATTGTATTGGTTGTCTCAATGATGGTTCTATTCTTCCTCTTTCTTGAATAGTTTTCACTCCCTCTGAGTCAAGTGACTCCCTCTGAAGGATGAGCATATTCCTTTGTTCTTAACCTGTCTGGAACAAGGAGAATAATGGGTACATCTATAGAATCAAAAAAATTTAAGGATTGTTGTCA